>SRLM01002665.1:0-29694 GCA_015708895.1 Populus ilicifolia | reverse complement strand
GGTCTGATATAGTGAGTCGTAGTGATGGATGGGAGTCCAGCCCATGGATTATTATGGGCGACTTTAATGCTATCCGCTACCAATCAGACAGGCTAGGAGGGTCTACTTCGTGGGTTGGTCAAATCTCCTTTGTGAAACTTTGTGAGCACAGTTTTGATCATACGAATTGAGTGTACATCTCCTTTGCTAAAAATCATCAAGTCATCAGCAAAACAAAGATGAGAAATGTTGTCCTTCTTGCATCTCCAGTGGAACTTGAAGTTTTGGTTGGCACTCATCTTGCAGAATAGCCCCGAAAGGATTTCCATACATAGGACAAACAAATATCGAGAAAGTGGATCCCCTTGTCGCAGCCCTCTCCCTCCTTGAAAATAACCTGCAAGCTCACCATTGACGTTGATAGAGAATTGACATGATGTAACACAAACCATAATCCAATCAATGACTGTTCTAGGGAATCCCATTTTTCTTAACGTAGCGTCAACGATATCCCACCGAACCGAGTCATAAGCCTTCATCAGATCTACTTTCATAGCACAACGGGCAAGTCCCGTAGATTTATGATAGCCTTTCATTAGTTCCTGAGACAAAAGAATGTTATCGCTGATTCTCCGTTCAGAGATAAAAGCAGTCTGATATGGACCTACTAAGGATGGCAAAACAGCTGTGATTCTCCCGGCTAGAATCTTAGCGATGCATTTGTACATGGTATTGCAGCAAGATATAAGACGAAAATCTGTCAACCTCGTAGGATTGGCAACTTTAGGAATAAGGGAAATGGATGTAGCATTCATTTCTTTAAGCATTCTCCGAGTCTGAAAGAAGGAGCTAACAGCATTGATTACATCCTCCCCAACTATATGCCATATTCTTTTGAAAAAACCTGCGTTAAATCCATCCGGACAAGGGGCTTTGTTGTTCTTCAAACTAAACATAGCATGCTTAATCTCCTCCCTTGTTACATCTTGTGCTAATACATGTTGTTGCATCGAAGACAGTTTCAAGTTAATTGCCGATTCCATCTCTTCCTCATTTAGAACCCTAGGCATCTGATCCACTCTTAACACACACTGGAAGTCCTTCGATAACCTCTCCATCCTCCTTTGTAAGTGAAAGAAGTTTATTTCTATGTTGTCTTCCATTTACTGATTTATGAAAGTAGCCAGTATTCTGATCCCCCAAGCTAAGCCACTGTATCCTTGACTTTTGTCTGAAAAAACTCTTTTCAGCCTTGACGATAGAAGCGTAGTTACGTACCGCATCCCTTTCTCGCTTGCACAAAGTTGGATTCCCATGTGCTGTTGGAGAAGTGAGTCATATTGAAAAGTTTCAATTCCCGTTTTAGTTTTCTTAGCTTGCAACACAGCTGATACATTGGACAACCCCCCGAATTGTGTTCCCACACTTTCCTCACTAAGGGCATGAACTCGTTATGATCCATCCACATATCAAAGAATCTGAATGGTTTCTTTATATTCTGATAATCACCGGTAACCTTTACCACCATAGGAGAATGGTCTGACATACCCGATGGTAAAAATCTCGCTTCTGAAAAGGGAAAGTTTAGATTCCATTTCTCATTGACAAGCACTCTATCTAGTTTCGCATAATCAGATTCTTAGGACTTGAATGCAGGCCTGAATATCAAAGATCATCCACTTTCGCTTCTTGAATACATGTTTCCAATCTGTCCATATGACCAGCCCACGATGTAGACCCTCCTAGCCTGTCTATTGGCTGGACTCCTATCCATCACTACGACTCACTATATCAAACCATAATGCCTCACGTAAGGAAGCGTTATTGTCTCCGTATATAATTGAAGCATTGAAACAGATATTGGTAGCTAATATAGTGACAGAAACATGAATAGCCTGGTCTGACATTCCGAGGACATCAACCTTCACCACATCAGCATTCCAACAAACCCAAATACGACCACGACAAGAGAAATCATAATTATACAAGAATGACCAATTACGCAGAAGAAGTTGAGAAACATTATATTTATTCTCGTCTCTAACCCGAGTTTCAACCAAACCGAAAAGAGTCATCCTCTCTTGATGGATGAGCTGACGCAATGATGAATGCTTTATGGGATCATTCAAACCTCTTACATTCCAACATCCAATAATCATAAGAAAATAGAGAGGAGTACAAACAGCAACATAAAGATTACCTCGATGTGCCCCTAGGCGAGGAGACAGATTTCTTGTTGTTCTTTGAAGAGTTTTTCGAACCCTTTTTCTTTTTCTCTAGAGAGTCTCTAGCCTTAATAGCTAACTGATTAACAGTTTCCCTTTCAGTGGAATTCAGAGTTTGTGGGCTTGTCAGGATTGGTGACATCAACTCCTTATCAATTCGTTCCCCATCTGTATCACCTCCCATTGCGTCAATATCTACATTCAGCTCATGACTATTAATGAAAAGAACCTGGTTCACGATCGCACAATCAGATGTATTGGAGATGGCTAAACTTTGATCTAAAGCAGTACTTGTACCCCCCTGCTCCTGCTTACAGTTACAAATTTATCAAAAAACAGTATTTCTACCAGATGTCGAACAACCATTCTCATTACAGTTACGCACTTCAGATGCCAAAGGACCATTCTCACCACTCACAGAACCCTTATTTCGTTTAGCAACTACCTGCCATTGAAACTGATTCTGCTGTGTATCCGCAGATTTAGAGTTCGCAGCTCCTACTTTCCTCTTACCCTCTGCCTCCATTGTAAGATTACCACCGTTATTAGTAGCACATATTGCTGTCGTGTGTCCAAAGACATTACAATTATTGCTCTTTGATGGTATCCATTCGTAATCAGCTGAAATTGTTATGAATAGCCCATTTGGACAGCGAAGGTCGTATTCCTTAACCAGCGTCTTCGTAGCATCAATCTCAACACAAACTCTTGCGTAGCTAAGTCTTTGACGCAACAATGTAGTCTGATCAGCATGAAGAGGAACCCCAATAGCACTCGTTACACAACTCAACCCCTTAATAGTCCAATACTCGAGAGGAACATTATACAGCCTAACCCATACCGGAACTTTGACCAAATCACCTTTCAAAAATTGCATGTTCGGTTGCCAACGTTTAAGCACCAAAGGTCTGCTTGCCATGTGCCATGGGGCTCTTTCCAGCACATTAGTGGCATGATCAACAGAATCAAAAGTGAATAGGAAAAAACCATTATCTGAAGATAAAACTTCTGATAGACCATAGGAGCCCCAGATTCTTTTGGCAATAGAATTAACAACAGGATATGGTAATTTCTGACCCACGAAATGACCAACTAGGGTGGATTTCCAAAGTTCGCAACCATCCTCAAACACATCAAGTGGAGGAGCTACTATCACACAACCATCAGTCATAGCAGGGGGAGCAAAATGCAGATTATGAACTAGAGAAATACCAAGGTTCTTGCTACCCTCATTGTTATCAACATCAGAACCCTTCAAAGCATTTAAAAAATTCAATTTGGGGCTAAGGTTTAGCTGGTCTTGTTGCTGAGACCCTACCTTCAGCTCATCAACTTTAGAACCCAGCACATGATTCATTTCTGAAACAACATTAGAAGCTTGGGAATTAGAGTGTTTCTTCTCTACGCTAGCTTTAGAATCAACTTGATTAACACTAGTAAACTGAGAAATCCTCATCCCGTGGCTATTCAACATATCTTGTAGCTCTAATCTTAATATATGTCCAGACTTGACTTCATTGTGTTGTTCATTGTTAGAGGTAACCATTGAAACAGAATCCACAGCAGAACATAAGGACATTATGGCAGCATACAAATACTAGAGATTTCAAATTCTAAGAAGAGAAACTGAGTCTAAGAAGTAACCTAAGCTCAGAAACAACAACAACATAATCTCAGAAAGAACAAGATTCAGATTTGTTCATGAAGGAAGAAGAATTACAGAATTACAAGGCCAGTATCTTCGAGATTATTGCTTGGAATGATGATCCGTGCGGTCAAGCTGTAGATTATGTTTTGACGAACAACATACTAGAACATGGTGATGATCCAACGGTGAACGAAGAAGATCAAGCTTAAACAAAAACCCAATTCACTCTGCTGCAACTAAAAATGCAGAACAGTAGAAATATTACGAGATCAATATCTCCCACCTCGTTGATTAGAATGAAGATCCATTCGGTCAATGTTTCGAGAAGGTTGGCATGAACAACATAGTAAGAAATGAGGATGATCCAACGGTGGACGGAGTAGATCTAGCTCTGGCAGTTTGGTCTCTAATCTCTCTCTCTAAACTGATTCTGCTGTTTATCCGCTGGTGTTACAAACCTCCTCAATTCCTTTAACTGCAAGTATAATTTTTCTAAATCTAAGACATGAAAAGAGGGTAAAAATTGAATAATGTCTGGCTTAAAATTAAAATGAGATGCATCAGGAGGAAAAACTATATATAAATGGTGCACTTGTTCTTGTGGGATTCATGTGGTCTCTAAGTGTTTTAACACGATTGTTCTTATTATTAAGTAATTGATTATCTTTTTTTGTCATATTCTCTAAAAACAATGAGGATACCCTACGAAGTCTACCACTTAATATACGTGATCACACTCTCATACACATGTAGGAAAGAATAAAAAGAAAAAGAAAAAGAAAACAAAAGAAGAGAAACAAAGTTATATGCAAGAAAAGTGAAAAGATAAAATAAAATAAATACTATAATTTATACAAGAACTTACCTATTCGGCAACGACTCCAAAAATAGTTGTAGGAGTAGTAATAGTAGTAGTAGTAGTAGTAACAATAATAATGAAGAAGAAGAAGTTAATGAGAACTTTGAGATGGAAAATTAGCGTAAAGATTAAACAATGATAGCAACAAATCTTAAGATTAGAGGATCCATTAATGATATGTCAAACAAGTATAGTATAAACTCT
This sequence comes from Populus ilicifolia, assembly GCA_015708895.1. Classification (NCBI taxonomy): domain Eukaryota; kingdom Viridiplantae; phylum Streptophyta; class Magnoliopsida; order Malpighiales; family Salicaceae; genus Populus; species Populus ilicifolia. The sequence goes on along the minus strand of SRLM01002665.1, from coordinate 24,779 downwards.
TATTATTCAATTGAAAACCACACAAAAAGGAGGTTCCAATCAGATTATAAATTGTTAACATGATTACATTAGTTATATTAGGCTATGAGAGTCCTAAGTATTTGTTGTACCAAGTGTTTTACAGTATAAATCTAGATTAACCATTTAACAAGCAAAGTATTAAAAGTGAATAAGATAACAAATACAAAATATGTTAGTATCAAACATTAAGGTCTAATTTGAGTTTACAATATACTTGTTCTTACACCATTAGTTTAACCTTTTCATCTTAACATAATAAACTTAATTAAACATAATCAAAGAAAGAAATATGAATAAAAAAATAAAATCATGAATAAGATAAAAGTTAACTAAGTAAAGGAAAGGAAATGAAAGATATAAACTTGATATTAATGAAAACAAAACTTAAGTATTACAAAAATACAAAGAGAGAAAGCAAGAGCATGATCTTGATCTGGAAACCAATTATTTGATGACTAATCGATGAGTGGGTGGCCAACTCTTGACTTGGTGATAATCCTTATCTTCTCTTGTCTGCCCAAAATGTCATTGATAACGTTAGAATTGGAACCACTTAAAAATATAAAAGTTGTAGGAAATTGTCTCAAATTTTCACGTAAAAAATGGAGGTCATTTGAGCTTCTAAAACTCTAGATGTGAGTCAAACACTGAATAGTGTTCGGGCTGTAAGACAGATTCGGATGTCTTTATTGTTACTATAATTTGAACTTGAAAACAACCTTTTTAAATCTTAGGCTCCATAAAAGTTCTAGGCCTATATCTTACCTTTCCATCCATATAAAGTAAACCTAAATTCAAGATCTACGACTCTAAATATGATCCAATTACAGAATAATGTTCCAGTTTGGACTGCACCAGCATCTCTTTTCTAAATTTGGTCATCTCTTTGTCCTTTTAATTTTAATTTTTAAACTCATCAATCAATCATTTCATTTATGTGATAGCCCTACATTTAAAATAACTATTTACTATAAATTAAAGGTATCCTACATTATTAGATATGTTATTATAAAACATGCTTTAGTTGAGGAGTTATTGAGATTTCAAGTGCAAAATGATGATATAAAACCTTAATAAAAATGCACTTTTAAGTACTAATCACTTCCATATTCAATTTTTTAAAGTCTCAATCTAAGTGAGTTAAAACCAACTTCTGTAACTCTCTTACTTGCTAATAAATCTGTAAAAGTGCCTAGAGGAATAATTGAAAATGTGTTAGTACAAGTCGGTAAATTCATTTACCCTATGAATTTTGTTGTCCTAGACACATAACCTGTTGAAACATGTAATTCATTTCCTATTATTTTAGGACGTTCGTTTCTTCCAACTTCTAATGCATTGATTAGTTGTAAGAATGGATTGATGAAGCTATCTTTAGGAAACATGATATCGGAGATAAATATTTTTAACATTTACAAGCAACTTAGAGATGATAATGATTTACAAGAAGTGAATTTTATTGAAAAAGTAGTTTATGATTAACTAGTATTTACATGTGAAAAATTCAGGTCTTATCTTGTTGGCTCACATGTTGTTATTTTTAGTGATCATGCAGCATTGAAATATTTTTTTTTTAAGAAAAATTCTAAAGCTACATTGATATGATAGATTTTTTTACTTCAAGAATTTGATATCACAATCAAAGACAAGAAATGCTCCAAAAATATTGTTTCAAATCATTTGTCAAGATTGACAACAGATTCAAAAACTAACATCACATCAATCGATGACTACTTTCCTGATGAGTCTCTACTTTCTATCTCTACATTCCCTTAGTTTGCTAATATTGTCAATTTTATTATTTTAGATCAATTGCTAGCTCATTGGAGTACTTAATATAAAAGAAAGTTTTTGAGCGACATGCAAAACTTTTATTAGGATGACTCTTACTTATTCAAATATTATCTTGATCAAATATTTCAAAGATTTATTCCCGATAATGAGGTAAATAGTGTTATTAAACTTTGCCAAAAAAGATAGCTGCAAAAATATTTTAAAATGGATTTTATTAGCCCATCATGTTCAAGGACTCATATGCATTCTGTAAAGCTTGTGAAAATTTTCAAAAGTCAGGATTTGTTTCAAAACATAAAGAATCTTTACATAATATTTTATTGACTTTTGAAACATATCCTAGTAGAGATGTGCATTGTGCATTTCATGATTTATGACCACTATTCTATAAAAAAACATGCTCGATATAGTCTTGAGAATCTGACTAAAAAAACTATGTTTGCTAGTTTTTAAGAAAACTAAATGGGAAGCCTATTCCCAACCCATAGAAAGTGTTTAAGCTGTTCTTGGACGTAAAACCAAGGGAAGATGTGATCCACAATCACAACTACTTATACTTATACATACACATGTTTTTTCATAAAAATAAAATAAATAAATAAAGAGAGAGAGTATAAAAGTCCAGCTAGCCTACATATAAGTGGTGTGGCTGCATTTTCAAGTTTCCATTTACATATAAGGGGATCCACTTTCTTCATATTTGTTTGTCCTATGTATGGAAATCCTTTCGGGGCTATTCTGCAAGATGAGTGCCAACCAAAACTTCAAGTTCCACTGGAGATGCAAGAAGGACAACATTTCTCATTTTTGTTTTGCTGATGACTTGATGATTTTTAGCAAAGGAGATGTACACTCAATTCGTATGATCAAAACTGTGCTCACAAAGTTTCAAGATCTATCAGGTCTGTCTCCAAATCCAAATAAAAGTGACATCTTCTTAAGCGGCATGTTAAATGCTGAGAGGGAAGAGATTATTCATGTTCTTGGGTTTGCAGAGGGGGAGCTCCCTATGAAATATTTGGGAGTGCCTCTTATCTTGTCCAGACTAAAGGTTGTTTATTGTAAGGGTCTCGTGGATCGAATCACCTCTAAAGTTCGACATTGGACTTGTAGAACACTATCGTATGCAGGACGAGTACAACTGATTAATTCAGTTTTATTTTCCATCCAGGTCTATTGGGCATCTCTCTTCATCTTACCTGGGCAAGTCATAAAAAGTGTGGAGCAAATTATGAGATCCTTTCTTTGGTCAGGTTCAGATATGAGAACTACTGGGGCTAAAGTGGCTTAGGATCAGGTATGTCTTCCAAAAAAGGAGGGTGGGCTAGGAATAAAAAGGATAACAGAATGGAACAATATTGCTTTGTTGAAACACATTTGGAACCTATACAATGACTCAGATGGCTCAATCTGGTCTACTTGGATCAGATGTAATCTGTTGCGAGGTTGGAATTTCTGGACATAATATAAACTAAAATAAAAAAATATTGAATTATTTTTTAAAATATATAAAGTTGACAACGATACATATTAAAGGTACTATAGATTTTTTTTCATATTTTATTTTATCTTTTCCACTACTACCAAACAAGATATACAAATAGTTATTCTGTCTTATACAATCACTATCAAATACAATTATATCTTAGTTTTCTTTTCTATCTTGTCTCATTTGTCTTCACTATTACTGTTTCTTCTGTCATAGGCAAAATGTATTAGTATTGTAACAACAACCATGAACTAAATCATATTAGTAGGCTTGTTACAAAACAACTAGGCATGTTTCAAATAAACTTAATAACCAAACACTAGTTGAACTAAATAAATTTAAAATATTAGATTTATTGAAATTTTTGATAACATTTTTAATCTTTATTTATATTTATTGACTTATTATCAACTATTATTGTTGAAATTAATAACCTAATGAATTGAATTATCATTTAGGTCATCTTTGACAAGTGAGTTAGGGTGTAATTGTTAGTGATTTTTGGTTCAAGGATTGCACGATTCTCATTATTGAAATTTAAGATTCCAATATTAATTTTGTGTTTTGTTTATAATAAATTGAAAAAACATTATATTATGTTTGTGATGGATCATTATATTATATGCATGATATGTTTGTTTAAAAACTCATGATTAAAAGGGTCAAAGATAGGGTAATAACCCAACATACCTAAACTTGATAAAATACCAAGCTCAAATGACATAGGTCTAGGTTGCTTTAAAACCCAACATCCTTAGGTTCAACTATACGCTGAGCCCAAGTGCATATAAGCCTCACTTACTTCCAGATCCAACATCCTTGAGTTCAGCTACGCGCTAAGCTTAAATACATATGGGTCTATAGAGGTGTCAAACCCAACATCATTGGGTTAATTTAGCTATACGTTGAGCTCTATTACATTTGATTTTGACGAGATGTTAGACCCAAACCCCTTCAGTTCAGTTACACATGGAGCCCAAGTATAGGTGGATCTAGGGAGATACTAGATCTAACACATTTGGGTTCAGTTATGCGTTGAAACTAAATGCATGTGGATTTCATAAAATATCAAACCAACACCATTAGACTCAACTACGAGCTCAACCCAAATGCATGTGGGTCGAGTTAGATGCTAGACCTAATATCATTTAATTCAACTACGTGCTAAGCCCAAATACATAGAGGTTTGAAGTGATATTAAACTAAATATTCTCATGTTCAATTATGCACTGAGTCCATATAAATATAGGTCTAACAAGCTTTTAGACCCATCATCCTTGGGTTTAGAATCATTCTAGGTCCAAATACATATGGATTTGATAATCTTTTTAAATCTCCTTTTAGGTTACAAGGATTATTTTTTTTTAATTCTTATATTTTTTAATATAAAATGTTAAAATTCAAGAATGATCATCTTCCTATATCCTTAGGTGCATAAAAGTCTCTTAAAGACCTACTATATTTTTCATTAATATTATTATTTTGTAAGGGATATCTATCCCTTATTAATATTATATAAAAGATATATATTCTTTGTTAATGCTATCAAAAGGAGATGGCATTCCAAGTCCTCCATTCAAATAACATAACAAAATTCAGATGTTATATATTTTTTTTGAACCACCTATGTAAGGGGTTTTTATTTTTCTTATTCTCTAAGTATTTATATTATTATTTTCAAAACATTTATCATACATTAAATTGATTTGAAAGGGAAAAAAAGAACTTTAACAAGTTATTTTGGTAGGGCCAACTTTGTTTTATGTCAATACCAAATATTGGTATTTTTAGGAGTAGGTCTTAAAAAGAACATATTTTGACGAGTCTTTTAGTCAAGGAATTGATGTTGTTTTTTTTAAAAATATAGGGATTGATGTTAATCTTTTTTTTAATAAATACTTAAATTATGAGTTTCATATTCTTAAAAATAAAAATAGTATTTTCTTGAATAATCAAATCCTAGAAGTAAATATTTATTTAAACACAAATATTTTAAATTGATAAGTTTTTTATTTTATTTTGAGGGACTAGTATCATGACTAAATTATAAAATGAAGTAAGAAATTTAGTAGTAATTAAAAAGTCAGATTAAAGAGAAAAACGCTTAGTGAATTTGTAACATTTCATATGAAAGGATACTGTAAGTAAGAGTAATGTTGTTTTTTCTTTAAATATAACAAATCTATTATCTTGAATTTCTAGAATTAGTGTTAGTTTTTTGGATGTTGAAATTTGATTGTTTTTTAATTACTAGATTCCGATTCTAATTTTCCAATCGTGCCTATTATTTTAAGTTATGAAGTCCCTGTAATAATGGAGGTTGTGAAACTTAAAATTGACTTAAATTTCTTACACAAACTTGCATAGCACACAATCATCGCGACTTTTTACGTTTTCATACAAATTTGATGTGTTAAAAATACTAGCTACGACTTCCAAATAATAGCTGTGCTGCCTATATTTTATTTTAGGACCAGACTCGTCATGTCCGATCGATGCCAAGATTAAGAATCCTATAGACTTGTATCTATCCAGTAACATATATATATATATATATATATATATATATATATATATATGATCTAAGAGATTATAGCATTCACATGAGACTGGCTGACTCGATCTAAACAGGAGGCAGAGTTGTCAGTTTAAGCATGGTTTGGTTTGGTATATGCAGCCATTTCTTCTGTTTTTTATTCTTTAGTAGTAAAATAAGCTGACCAGGAAAAACAGAAGAGAATGGATCAAATAATTAAAATCCACTTTATTTCACTGCAAGCTTTGTCACCATCATTACGTCTTTTTTTTCAGGAAAAACATGTGAGACCATAGACCCCCCAGAACAGGAGATGTCATAGCGAGAATTGCCGAAGGAGATAAAGAGGATGTTGATTTAGCTGTGAAGGCTGCCCGTTATGCTTTTGACAGTGGTCCATAGCCCCGCTTGTCTGGAGCCGTATATGCTTCTATTTCCCTTTAATAAATATACGAGAATATGCTTAACTTTATGTTTAATTAGGATGTCATTAAAATGAGTCAAATAACATTTTGGTAATGATTCGCACAATAGTCTGCTCATGTGTCCATGTTAATGCTTGGTTTCAAGGCCGTTTGGTGTTGTTTATAGCTTGGGTTGGTAGTTGAGTTAATCTGCAATCACTTCATACTATGACTGAAATATCATTTGCATATATGCTAGTCCTTCCTGCCAGATCAATTTGGACAAACGATCATATTCTGTTCCTGATAAATACTTTGCTATGATTTAATCAATATGGACACTAAGAATATAAATGATGTTATAAATATAAGAACGTAGAATATAGAGGTTTAATTGATTAAGTGGCTTGTTATCGTTAAATATCAATCTCTAAATACTCACGCAAGGTTTATTAAATCTAAACTCGGTGTAGATATAACACTTTTTATTGAATGGTGATCAGGCAAGGGGAAGGATCATGATGAAATTTGCAGATTTAATGAATTAGCGGCATCAGACACTATTGATGCTGGAAAGCTATTCAGTTTTGGTAAAGCTTTCGACATCCCCTCGACAGCAAATTCTCTTCGTGCTATGCGGGTGCAGCAGACAAAATTCACGGGGAGGTGCTGAAAATGTCTCGTGAGTTGCAACGGTACACCCTGCGTGAACCCATTGGTGTTGTAGGGCACATCATCCCTGGAACTTTCCTAGCTTCATATTCTTCATGAAGGCTAGTCCAGCCTTAGCTGCCGGGTGCACCACGGTAATCAAGCCTGCTGAGCAGACACCTCTTAATTTCGGCTCTCTTATATGTTTATCTCGCTAAGCAGGTAACCTCAAGTTATTAATCTGGATGATTTGGATTAAACGAGGTGTGTGTGCGCGCATGCCCCCTCTCCTTGTCTATCTATATATGAAGCTAGCTAGTTGATATCTTCACAGAATTATGGTGCCCTTTGTTGTCTTCTGTTTTTGTTTCTTTTTGTATTTTTGATACTGTAAACAGGCTGGCATTCCTCATGGAGTTCTCAATATTATAACTGGATATGGACCAACTACCGGTGCTGCCATTGCCTCTCATATGGATATTGATAAGGTGAGGTCAGATTTTATTTGCTGAATGAAATTAGAAAAATGCTACTGCAGTTTATAACTAAACGTGTCATTGCTATTTCAGGTAAGTTTTACTGGGTCGACAGAAATTGGACGTCAAGTAATGAAGGCTGCTGCAGCAAGCAATTTGAAATCAATTTCACTTGAATTGGGTGGTAAATCACCTCTGCTCATTTTTTATGATGCTGATGTAAATAAAGCTGCTGATCTTGCTCTGTCTGGCATCCTGTCTAACAAGGTTGATACTATTTGCTTTCAGTTTTCTGATTTACTTACATTTAAGAAATCTGATTTGGTCAAAACTCAGTTTAATTAATGACAGCTTTAATAAATATATGTGCGTGTGTTTATGTCAGGGAGAAATTTGTGTGGCAAGTTCGCGCGTATACGTTGATCAGGAGGGAATTTATGATGCATTTGTTAACAAATTGGTTGTGAAGGTGAATGATTGGGTTGTCGGGGATCCTTTTGATCCTCGAGTTCGTCAAAGACCGCAGGCAGGTAAGAATTAAGGAGATCATGGGTGGGTTTTATGTCGTGTCAGCAAGTTAATAAGTTTAAGACTTGGATATCTAGACTGAGTAAAACACCAAATATAGTTAGTTAGCAAAGAAAAAATGTATCCCAATTTCAAATACTTGCATGGAGAGAAAGAACACTGTTATTTGAATCATACATAACCCATGCTGACAGCTCCTACATGCTTAGACGACGAGTGATGAGTGTTCTTGTAGGACATGGTAGCTAGCTCGGTCTCCCATATCAGAGGTACACGGTTCCTCGAAAGCTACTCCACCCGTGATTTATCCGTTGGCAGGTTGATAAGCGACAGCATGACAAAATTTTCTCTTATATTGAACTTGGAAAGAGAGAAGGAGCGACTTTGTTAACAGGAGGTAATCCTTTGTATGAAAAGAGAGATTACATTGAGCCACCAGTTTTCACCCATTTTTCCTGATTGTTATTATGATAATTTTTATGATTGTAATTTGAAAAAAATTATTTTATAAAAAGTATTTTTAGTTGAGATTAGTTTAGTATTTATATATATTTGGATAAAATTATAATTAAAATTAAGGTTGAATAAAAAATAGTTAATGTGTTTAGTTAAAATAATACTTTTTAAATTGAAGTTTTAATTTAAATATTGTAGATTTAACTATTGCTATTACATCATAAAATAAATAATATTTATATCAAATATTTTTTATTATTCAATTAAATTATCTATAATTTTATCATATATGAAGTCCATCCAATAAGTAATACAATTTTCTTGGTTTTTTAAGCGTGGAACAATATCAGGTAAAATATCATAAAAAACAAAATTTGGATTACGATCAAATTTTGTAAATGCTATGTCATCAAGCGATCTCTTTCTATTTTTTTAAATAAAACACAATTAAAAATAAAAATAAAAATTGATTCAGGGGCCAAAATTAAAAAAAAAATTTTAAAAAAAAACTTTCGATGAATAAAGGACTAAGCAAGATATCATAACTCTAGTGGCTAAATTGAAGAATGATTGCCTTCACTCAAAACAACGTTGTTTCAAAGCAAATTGTTCATCTTCTTTATCTCGATTTAGTGGAAACAACAGCAAATCATGGTAACATCTTTCTTACCCCCATGATGTATGTCATTACCAAGGCATAAACTCATGGCATTCTCTAGCCTTATAAAAGCCAGAGAAAGGCCACAACAAACAAAGGGAGGCCACTAAAGAATGAAAACAAAGGGAAAGAAAATAAAGAGGACCCCAAGGATAAATAGAGGACGAACAAAAACAAGAATAGGGGACAGACATAAAGAGGACACATAGAACACAAGGAGTGAACGATACACACAAAAGGTGAAAGGGAGGACCAGCAAACACAGGAGAACAAAAGGACAAAAAGAGAGACCTAGGGAAGGGAGATTGGAGAGCAAGCAAAGGTAAAACAAAAACAGAGAGAAAAAAGCACTAACCAGCCAATGCACAAGTACCAACTTTGCTTCCAAGTATACCAGCCCCCTCGACCCTCCCCCTTTGAACAACAAATCATGAAAGGAACACAAGCAAACAAACACAGACAAAAAAGAAGAAAAACAAAAGACCAAAACCAGTAAAGAGAGAGAGAGAGAGAGGACGAACTAGAACAAAAAAAGAAAGCAATAAAATACAAAGAAATAGAAAAAAAAAAGAAAACTAAAAAAAGAACAAGAGACATTGTCCAAAGTGCACCATATCCATTCACTTCATCTCTAGCATAGGTAAACTTCTTCTCTTTCCTAATCATAACAATTGACACCATACACTTTAAATGGTTTGTGAAAAGCAGCTCTCAACTCCTTTTCACAAACTTGTGGTTTTCGTAAAATTTACATGGGTCCCATAATGATTAATGAATAGTGCTTTATCATTACCATATAGTCTAAATCTATGGTTTATTTTAAATTCTGTCATAGCATGACCAAACACAAGGAGGTCAGGCTATAATAGCAAAACATGCTTGCAAATTGTAATATTATTGTAATTATTGTTGTTGTTATTATTAAAAAAAAACTATAAGGTATTAGGAAACTACTGTAGATCTGAAATGTTCTATTTTGCTGTGAATTCAAGTAGTATTTCTAGTAATAAATTTGGTTCAATCTCATGAATCTTATTGCAATCTCTTCTTAAATAATCATCTCAAAACAATTGAAAATATAGTGCAAATCATATTTCATAAAAAATAAATTTGGTATTTTTTTGGTTAATGACATGACCAAAAAATTGATGTCTTCTCTGAAGTATAAAAGTGTCGAAGTAATAAATAACCCGACAAGACCGGGGTCGAACCATAGGGAGGTTAATTGTATAAATTATAGATAACCATAATACAACAACAACAACAACAACAACAACAACAACAACAATAATAATAATAATATTAATAATACTAATACTAATAATAATAATCATAAAATATGAAGAAAAAGAAGAAGAAGAAGTTGATAAGAACTTTTAGTGGAAGATTAATGTAAGAATTAAATAATGATCGCAACAAATTTCAAGGTTAAAGGATCCATTAATGGTATGTCAAACAATTATAGTATAAAATCTTATTATTTAATTGGAAACCATACGCAAAGAAGGTTCCAATTAGATTACAAATTGTTAATATGATTACATTAGTTATCTTATTCAATTAATGTTAATACTTGTAAATGTTGTCAGGCATTCATGATTATAACTTATGTTAATAACAAATCAAACTCCTTTCATAACACAGGTGTATGTTATACCATATAGTTGGATTTTGAAAGTGTCAAACATTTGTTGTACCAAGTGTTATAAAACATAAATCTAGATTAGTTATTTAACAAGCAAAGTATTATAAAGTGAACAAGATAACAAATATAACACATGTTAGTATCAAACATTAAAATCCATACTGAGTTTATATTATAATTATTCTTACACCATTAGTATAACCTTTTTACCTTGACATAATAAACTTAACTTAATATAATGAAAGAAAGAAAAATAAATAAATAAAATAAGAACATAAATAAGATAAAAGTTAACTAAGTAAAGGAAATGAAATGAAAGGCATAAACTTGATATTAATGAAAGCAAAACATAAACATTACAAAAAATATAAAGAGAAAAAGCAAGAGCATGATCTTGATCTGGAAACCAAGATGCCTAAATACATGGCAAATACCTTCTTTTATAGGGCAAAATTGAGAACTATTGATTTGATGACTAATTGATGAGTGAGTGGCCAACTCTTAATTTGGTGACAATCCTTATCTTCTCTTGTCTGCCTAAAACATCATTGATAACATCAAAATTGGAACTACTTGAAACATGAAAGTTGTAGAAAATTGTCTCAACTTTTCAGAAAAAAAAATGGAGATCATTTGGCCTTTTAGAACTCCAAATATAGGCAAAACACTTAACATTGTTCGAGCTGTAAGATAGATTCAGACTTCTTTATTGTTGCTATAATTTGGACTTATATCTTAGGCTCCCATAATTGTTGTTGGCTTATATCTTAACTTTCTATCCATATAAAGTAGAGTAAATCCGAGATCTACAGCTCTAGATATGACCCAATTACCAAACAAAGTTATATAGTTTGGACTACACTAGTATCTCTTTTCTAAGTTTGGCCATCTTTTTGTCCTTTCAATTTCAATTATTAAACTCGTCAATCAATCCTTTCATTTATGTGATAAGCCTACATTTAAAATGAACATTTACCACAAATTAAAGGTATCTTATATTATTAGATATGTTACTACAAAACATGTTTAAGTTAAAGAGTTATTGATACTTGACATGACCAAAAGATTGATGCTTTCTCCTAAGTGCAGGAGTGTCAAAGTAATAAATAACCCGATAAGACTGAAATCAAACTACAGGGAGGTTAATTGTATAAATTATAGATAACAATAAAACAACAACAACAGTAACAATAACAACAATAATAATAGTTGTAGTAGTAGTAGTAATAGTAATAGTAATACTAATAATAAAGAAAAAAGAAGAAGAAGAAGAAGTTGATAAGAACTTTGAAATGGAAGATTAACGTAAAGATTAAATAATGATAGCAACACATATCAAGATTAGAGGACCACTAATAGTATGTTAAACAAGTATAGTATAAACTTATTATTCAATTGGAAACCACTCACAAAGGAGGTTTCAATCAGATTATAAATTGTTAACATAATTGTGTTAGATATCTTATTCGATTAATGCTAATACTTGTAAATCTTCTCAGACATTCATTATTATAACTTATGTTAATAACAAATAAAGTTTCTTTTATAGCTCAGGTGTCGGTTATACCATATAGAATAGGCTATAAAAGTACCAAGCATTGTTATATCAAGTGTTATACAATAAAAATCTAGATTAGTCATTTGACAAGCAAAGTATTAAAGAGTGAAAAAGATAACAAATATAAAACACGTTAGTATCAAACATTAAAGTCCATATTAAGTTTACACTATACTTATTCTTACACCATTAGTATAATCTTTTCACCTTGACATAATAAACTTATCTAAACATAATGATAGAAAGAAAAATAAACAAACAAGATAAGAACATAAATAAGATAAAAGTTAACTAAGTAAAGGAAAGTAAATGAAAGGCATAAACAAGATATTAATAAAAATAAAACTTAAGCATTATAAAAATACAAAGAGAGAACGCAAAAGTATGATCTTGATCTGGAGACCAAAATTCCTAAATGTATGGCAAATGCCTCCTTTTGTAGGTCAAAATTAGAAACTATTTATTTGATAACTAATTGATTAGTGGGTGGTCAACTCTTAACTTGGTGACAATCCTTATCTTCTCTTGTCTGCACAAAACGTCATTGATAACATCAAAATTGGAACCACTTGAAATATAAAAGTTGTAGGAAATTATCTTAGCTTTTTAGAAAGAAAAAATGAAGGTCATTTAAACTTCTAGAACTCTAGATATGAGCTAAGCACTGAACAGTGCATAGGTTACATGACAGATTCACACCCCCTAACCAGCTTATTACTAGTCTCTTGTAATCAAAACCTTAAAATAGAAAAATAATTTGCAAATTCCACAAAACAAGGTATTCATCATTCAACTTCCATTAATCTATCCAAATAAATAAATTCTCATTAAATTTATACATCTACTCAATACCTTTTAAACAAGATATTAATAAATATTTTTTTATGTTCAATATATTAACACATAATTATAGGGTTTACTTGGAAGGGAAAAAATTCTTGTTCTAATATTTAAGGTTAACTTCCTTAGGTTGAGATTTTTTTCTTCTTCTTTTTTATTTTTTTAAATATATATACATGTAACTTAAAACATAATACATCTTTAACCTATGTAATGAGTTTTTAGCTAATGACTCTTAAATGAATTGGTCTTAGGACATTAGGTGTTGAGACACCCCTACGAGCTTACTAACTAGGGTTGCAGATACTAATGCTTAGATAACGCAATGTTTGATTCCTTTAAGCTTTTCTCCTCAACCCATGTAACAACCATTGGGCCAATAGCTTCCAAGTCAGTTGACTTTAGGATATTAGGTGTTAAAACACCCCTTCAAGCTTCATTACTTACATTAGTGAGGTTACGAAACTAAACTTATCTATATTTTTATTATCATTATTTTTTATTTTATTTTTTACAAATTATATACTATCCCTTTCTCTTAGTTGTTACCTTTACCAAAAGAATACAAATAATGTAATAATCCAATGTGCAACCCATACTCATATGTTAAAGTGTGTGTGTGAAAATTAAGGTTTAAGAATACAAGTTAAATGAGTATATGAACAGAATTAAATGATAACAATGCGAGAGTTTGTAAACCTAAATATTTCAAGAAGTATTATGATAGACCTTGTTATGACTATTGCAAATAACCATTGAAAAATATTTACCAAGATACATCTTAAGAGTCATTAAAATTCCCGCTTCTCTGTCATCTTAGTAACAACAATTTGCAAATAGTTTATGAAAAAAAAAACACAATTAGTTATTTTTTTTTTATCAATTACCACCCTCTCCCCCCAACCAAAATGAGACATTGTCCTCAATGTCCTAACATAGAAAGATAGAGTATAAAAGACATCACCTAAAATAACAAACACTGACAAACCTGAAACACACTTAAACAAATATAAAAAACAACAAAACACAAATATTATACTATTATGAAAACCAAAAGACATAAGTTTTTACAAACTAAAACTCAAATTGTAGTTGCAATTGTTGCTCACATCTTCCCTTGATTTTATGTCCAAGAACGACTTAAACACCCTCTATAGATCGAGGATAAGCTTCCCATCCAGTTTTCTTAAAAATTAGCAAATAAGGTCTTTTTTAGTCAAATTCTTAAAACTAAGTCAATCATGTTCTTTATGAAAATAGGACCAAAAATCATGAATTGTATAATGCACATCCTCCACTATGATGAGTGACACGACTAAAAGATTGATGTCTTCTCTCAAGTGCAGGAGTCTCAAAGTAATAAATAACCTAACATGACGGGAGTCGAACCAAAGCGAGGTTAATTATATAAATTATAAATGACAATAATAAACAATAATAACAACAACAACAACAATAATAACAATAATAAAAATAATAATAGTAATAGTAATAGTAATAACAATAATAATAATAATAACAATAACAATTATAATAATAATAACAATAATAAAGAAAAAAGAAAGAGAAGAAGAAGAAAAAGATGAGAACTTTGAGATGAAATATTAATAAAAGGATTAACTAATGATAATAACAAATGTTAAGATTAGAGGTTCCACTAATGGTATGTCAAACAAGTATAGTATAAACTCTTATTATTCAATTGGAAACCACACACAAAGGAGGTTCCAATCGGATTATAGATTGATAACATAATTATATTGGTCATCTTATTCAATTAATGTTAATACTTTTAAATATCGTCAAGCATTCATGATTATAACTTATGTTAACAACAAATCAAGTTCCTTTCATAGCTCAGGTGTTGGTTATACCATATAGTATAGGCTATGAAAGTGCCAAGCATTTATTATACCAAGTGTTATACAACATAAATCAAAATTAATCATTTAACAAGCAAAGTATTAAAAAGTGAACAAGATAACAAATATTAAGTTTACACTATATTTATTCGTACACCATTAACGTAACCTTTTTACCTTGACATAATAAACTTAGCTAGACATAATGTAAGAAAGAAAAATAAATAAACAAAATAAAAACATAAATAAGATAAAAGTTAATTAAGTAAATGAAAGGCATAAACTTGATATTAATGAAAGCAAAGCATAAACATTAGAAAAAATACAAAGAGAGAAAGCAAGAGCATGATCTTGATCTGGAGACTAAGATGCCTAAATGTATGACAAATGTCTCCTTTTATAGGACAAAATTACAAACTATTGATTTGATGACTAATTAATGAGTGGGTGACCAACTCTTGACTTGGTGACAATCCTTATCTTCTCTTGTCTGTCCAAAACATTATTGATAACGTCAACATTAGACCCACTTGAAAACATAAACATTGTAGGAAATTATCTTAGCTTTCTTGTGTAAAAAATTTAGCTCATTTTGACTTCTGGGACTCCAAATATGACTAAAAAATAATGTTCGGGTTAGAGGACAGATTCGGGCTTCTTTGTTGTTGCTACACTTTGAACTTGAAAATGACTTTTTCAGATCTTGGGCTCCATATAAAATTTATAGGCCTATGTCTTACCTTTCCATCCATATAAAGTAGACCTAAATCTGATATCTATAACTCTAGATATGACCCAATTACCAAACAGTATTCTGGTTTGGATTGTACCGACATCTCTTTTCTAAGTTTGGTCATCTCTTTATCCTTTTAATTTCAGTTCTTAAATTCATCAACCAATCCTTTTGTTTATGTGATAGGCCTGCATTTAAAATGAACATTTACCATAAATTAAAGGTATCTTATATTATTAGATATATTATTATAAAACATGCTTTAGTTAATGAGTTTTACTACTTCAAGTGCAAAAATGATGATATAAAACCTTGATAAAAATACACTTTTAAGTTTCAATCACACCCCCCAACTAGCTTATTACTAGTCCCTAGTAATCAAAGCGTTAAAATAGAAAAATACTTTGCAAATTCCACAAAGCAAGGTAGTCATGATTTAACTTCCATTAATCTATCCAGATAAACAAACTCTCGTTAAATTTATTTATCTGCTCATTACCTCTTAACAAGATATCAATAAACTTTTTTTTTATGCTCAATTTATCAACACATAATTATAGGGCTTTTCTTGAAAGAAAACAAAATTTTTGTTCTAATGTTTAAGGTTAACTTTCTTGGGTTGAGATTATTATTATTATTTTTTCTTTTTTTTTATATATACATATAACTTAAAACACCATGCATCTTTAACCCATGTAACGAGTTTTCGGCTAATGACTCCCAAACCAGTTGGTCTTAGAGCATTAGGTGTTGAGACACCCCTATAAACTTAGTAACTCGAGTTGCAGATATTGATATGTAGATTGTGAAATGTTTGATTCCCTTAAGCTTTTCTCCTCAACCCATGTAACAAGCGTTAGGCTAATAGCTCCCAAGTCAGTTGACTTTATGGTATTAGGTGTTAAAACACCCATTCGAGCTTAATTGCTTAGGTTAGGGAGACTATGAAACCAAACTTATCTACATTTTTATTATCATCATTTTTTTTTTGAATTATATCTTATCCCTTTCTCTTAGTTGTTACCTTTAACAAAAGAATATAATTAATGTAATAATCCAATGTGCAACCCACAATCATATATTAGAGTGTGTGCGTGAAAATTAAGGTTTAAGAATACATGTTAAATCAGTATATGAGTAGTATTAAGTGATAATAATACGAAAGTTTATAAACCTGAATATTTCATGAAGTATTTGTTTTTTTGGTAATTTGACATATGTATTAAAAAAAAAGGGTACAAAGAGTATAAGGGGCAGCATACCCCAGATTTACAATGAGAACAGAAATGTAAAACAACAGATGGCTACAGGCTAGCCACCAAAAAAAACTCAGACCTAACTAAATTCGTTACGGAAACTAATACGACCAGCTAAATATCAAATGAAGAATCTTTGTTATTGACCCTCTAAGCCCTTTGGATTCTTTTATTTTCATCTGTTGGTATAACGTTCCTCATCAAATCAAGCTTATCACGGATGATACATTCGATTTGATCAAAAACCAAATTATGAGTTCTAGAGATTCCTGCAAAGGTCCTTGCATTCCGTTCTTGCCAGATATGATACACTGTAGCTGCAAAACTGAGTTTACGAGAAAAATTGACGAAACTTTTGCCATGCCAAGTGACAGTGGCCCATCGAATCCATTCATCCCATCCTTTTGTCATTCTTGGAATATTGACTCTATCACAAACAGCCCAACAAATTGCTTTAGTATAGGAGCATTCAAAGAACAAGTGTTTGTGATCTTCGTTGTTGCGGAGACAGAGTGAGCATTGATTAGGACCATGTATACCAAACCGATGAAGTCTATCTTGAGTTGTGAGTTTTTGTTGTACAACCATCCATAGAAGAAAAGAATGTCTTGGAATAGCATTCTTGAACCACACAATGTCATGCCATTCCACCATCGGATGATGAAATCTTAGTTGTTCCCAAGCTACTTTGATCGAGAATTTGCGATTTGGTGAATCCAGCCAAATAATCTCATCCTTTTGCCCTATCAGAGGATTAGAATTGGGAGGAATAGCTTCTATAATGGGATGCCAGCCAATAGCTTGAGTGGTAGGAATTTTCCATTCTGAGTTATGAATCAACATATTCACCTTCGCGTTCTTTTCCATACTTGAATCATAAATGAATCTTTCATCATAAGAATCCGCGAGCGGGCTATGAGGATGCCAATTGTCAAACCATAAAGAGGTTGTCATGCCATCTCCTATGATGTACTTCATCTTTGACCATGCTAAGGGTTTGAGTTTTAGAATCTTTCTCCATGCCCAAGAGCAATTCTCTAACGTCTTGATTGTTCAGAAACTCCTACCATGCAACAGATTAGATCTGATCCAAGTAGACCAGATTGAGCCATTTGAGTTATTGCATAGGTTCCAAATGTGTTTCAACAAAGCAATCTTGTTCCATTCTGTTATCCTTTTTATTCTTAGCCCCCCCTCTTTTTTGGGAAGACATACCTGATCCCAAGCCACTTTAGCCCCAGTAGTTCTCATATCTGATCCTGTCCAAAGAAAGGATCTCATAATTTGCTCCACATTTTTGATGACTTGCCCACGTAAGAGGAAGAGAGATGCCCAATAAACTTGGATGGAAAATAAAACTGAATTAATCAGTTGTACTCGTCCTGTATACGAAAGTGTTCTACAAGTCCAATGTCGAACTTTAGAGGTGATTCGATCCACGAGGCCCTTACAATAAACAGCCTTTAGTTTGGACGAGATAAAAGGCACTCCCAAATATTTCATAGGGAGCTCCCCCTCTGTAAACCCAAGAATACGAATGATTTCTTCCCTTTCAGCATTTAACACACCGCTTAAGAAGATGTTACTTTTTTTTGGATTTGGATACAGACCTGATAGATCTTGAAACTTTGTGAGTACAGTTTTGATCATATGAATTGAGTTTACATCTCCTTTACTAAACATCATCAAGTTGTCAGCAAAACAAAGACGAGAAATGTTGTCCTTCTTGCATCTCCAGTGGAACTTGAAGTTTTGGTTGGCACTCATCTTGCAGAATAGCCCCGAAAGGATTTCCATACATAGGACAAACAAATATGGAGAAAGTGGATCCCCTTGTCTCAGCCCTCTCCCCCCTTGAAAATAACCTGCAAGCTCACCATTGACATTGATAGAGAATTGACATGATGTAACACAAACCATGATCCAATCAATGACTGTTCTTGGGAATCCTATTTTTCTTAACGTAGCGTCAACGAAATCCCACCGAACTGAGTTATAGGCCTTCATTAGATCTACTTTCATGGCACAACGGGCAGGTCCTGTAGATTTATAATAGCCTTTCATTAGTTCCTGAGATAAAAGAATGTTGTCACTGATTCTCCGTCCAGAGATAAAAGCAATCTGATACGGACCTACTAAGGATGGCAAAACAGCTTTGATTCTCCTAGCTAGAATCTTAGCAATGCATATGTACACAGTATTGCAGCAAGATATAGGATGAAAATTTATCAACCTCGTAGGATTAGCAACTTTAGGAATAAGGGAAATGGATGTAGCATTCATTTCTTTAAGCATTCTATGCTCCTGAAAAAAGGAGCTAACATTGTTGATTACATCTTCCCCAACTATGTGCCACATTCTTTTGAAGAAACCTGCGTTAAATCCATTCGGACCAAGGGCTTTATTATCCTTCAAATTAAACATAGCATGCTTAATCTCCTCCCTTGTTACATTTTGTGCTAATACATGCTGTTGCGTCGAAGACAGTTTCAAGTTAATTGCCGATTCCATTTCTTCCTCATTCAGAACCCTAGGCATCTGTTCCACTCTAACACACGTTGGAAGTACGCAATTACTTCTGATTTAACTGTCTCATGTCCTTCGACAACCTCTCCATCCTCCCTTGTAAGTGAAAGAAGCTTATTCCTAGATGAAAACAAAAGGATCCAAAGAGCTTGGAGGGTCAATAACATAGATTTTTCATTTGATGCATAGTTGGTTGTATTGATTTCTTTAATGAATCTAGTTAGGTCTCAGTTTTCTGTTTGGTGGCTAGCTTGTAGCCATCTATTGTTTTACGTTTTTGTTGTTATTGAAAATATGGGGTATGCCCCTTATAATCTTTGTATCCTTTTCTTTTAATACATACGTCAACTTACCAAAAAAAAAAACATACTCTTGAAAAGTATTGTTTGAACTAAAGGCAACTTGACGATTGATTAACAATCTAAGATGAGAACAACACTAGCAAACCTTTTGATGAGTGCTAGTAGGATGCTCACAGCTAATCAAAAAATGATTCTCGAGAGAATCCAAGAGATGTATAATTTGATAAGCTCCTTCATGATGAATCAAACAACACCACACTTGGGGCATGGTCATGCTTAATATACAATAAGAGCAGTAGTCATCAAAGATAGCCTATAATAGGCATTGCATTAGCACACAAATAAGCTGGCAAAGAAAAACAAGGAAGGTTTCAAATAGCAAACAAAAGAGTGTTAAAAAGGAGGGGCCTATATTCCAAACCAGGTAAGGATACATGCATGTCATCTAACCATAAAATATTGCATCAAATATTTTTTTTATTGTTACATGGAAAAATTTTCAATGAAGTCCACCAAGATTGAGGACAAAGAAAGGATCATTGAGGTAATAATAATAGAGAATCATGGTTATGACCTTAAAACAAGAAGAAGATGAGATGAACTATACCATTAAGAAAATCTCAAAGAAATGAGAAGATCACAACCTTGTCATCAAGAAGAGTCTTCAGTTCAAACCCTGCCATCAGGAAAAATACATAGATTTTGGTCCTAGTAAAAGGAGATCACTAGATAGGATCTTAAGTTAACATAACCACATAGGATATTGGTTCTAATTAAAGAGAATCACCAAATGGGATCTCAAGTTTGCCCAACCACACAGATTTTGGTTTTGATTAAAAGAAATCGTTGAATAGGATTTTAGTGTAGCCTAACCACATATAGATGTTTGTTCTGATTAAAGGGGATTGCTAGATGGGATCTAAGGTTAGTCTAACCACACATGTTTTGGTTATGGTTAAAGAAAATTGTTAAATGGGATATCAGCTTAGCCCAACTACATAGAGGATTTTAGCTTTGCTTAAAATGATATTTTGAAAAAAAAAGTGCAACAAAGAAGGAAAAAACAAGAAAAGGACAATTGAATTAAGAAGGGCGCATAGATCGAGTTCTCAAGATAATCGCATTATAGATAGTTTTGATAGTTAGTTCCTGATTAAAAGGATCAGTGTAAAGACAAAATTTCAGATCAATCAAGATGTGAGAAGATCAAGATTGGAAGTTCAATTTTGTTTATTTTTATAAAACTTACTACACAAAGTCTTTGCTACGTAAGTATTGTAAAAAATACAAAAAATAATTGGAGTGAGAAAGGATGTTGAATGCCCATAAAATGGCTAGATATTGGTTGATAAAGGTTCAAAAATTAAGATTTGACAGTATATTTTTTATTGATGAGAGAGCCTTGTGGACAAGAAAAATTCAATTTAATGAAGAAAAGTCTAAAATAAGATGTTTATGGACTCAATTAAATTTTATCAAGGGTTTAATCGACTTTATAGAGGGTTTGATTGAAAGAAAAATTAATTTTTAGGTCAATTTATGCTTTTATTGGACAAAATTAAAGTTCTAGGGTAAAATTATAATTTTAAAGAGTTGATTTGGTCAATTTAGGGCTTAATTGCATAATTATTGAAGTTTTAAAGCCAATTAATGATTTAATTAAAAAAATCCAAAACTAAGGACTAAATCAAAAAAATATGCATAAATAGAGAGGCTGAAATTAACCAAATCAGAGGTTAAATTAAATAAATTAGAAGTTTATTAATCAATTGAGGGTTAAATCCCATGAATCAAGAACTAAAGATTGTTTTTTAAAGGGAGTTAAAAAAATCAAGGGGTCCAATTACAATTTACCCGGGGGATTGATTACAAAATTACAAAAAATTCAATGACCAAATCAAAAATATTCTTTTGAATTTGGAAACGACGTTGTTTACTTGGACACTATTTATTGTCTCCTTAAGTAGCTGTTTCAACAGTAAAAATCGAGACATTTTCTACACCAAAGGCACTATATTGCATCCGTTATGGGGCATGTTTTAAGGTTGTTATCACTCTGTATGCATATTAGAAGCCAATTGTTACGACCATATAGGCATTCTCTAGCCCATAAAAGCTAGAGAAAGATAATGAATAAGAGGTGGAAAAAGAACGAGATAAGGGCTAGAAAAACAAAGAGAGGGAGAGTGTAAAGAAGAGAAAGGGAGAAATAATATATAAGGAAATACAAGAGAGAGAAAAAAAAGTGAAACACAAAGCAAGGCCGAACAAGGAGAGTAATAGAAGAGCAAAGAAAAAGAAGAGAAAAGACTAAACAACGAAGTAGAAAATACAACACCACCATCGTCTTCATCTCTCTAGAAGTCAGTATGTTCACTTCCCTTCTCAGTCCCTCCAATAGAAATGATGCATGTTAGTATGTAAAAAAAAAGAAAAGAAGAAGCAAGAAAGCCATTACTAGAATCATAGTTACTTTGTACTTGTGTTCTTGCTATTTGCAAAAATAAAAGATGGACAATGTGAAGGTATTTTAATTACTTTTACATTGTTCATGCATGCGTAAAATATTACTTATGTATGGATGGCTTCCTTGGGTAAGCGGCTTGGGCTAGTGACCAGGCTAAGTCGGTTGGAGGAGCCTATCACATGGGCTAGTTCGGTCCAGCCTATCTGGAAAAAAATAAAAAAAATTCTTCAAAATTATTTTAAAAAATTGTTTTTTTCTCACATATTTTTCTTTTGAATTTTGCTTAGTATTGTTTTGTATTTTTATACCTTAAAGATACAAATCTAGTATTAAAATATATAATTTTTATCAAAAACATTTAAAAAAAAGTATTTCAAAAAAAAAATCATAACAAATTTTCATGCAACATAAAATATTTAAAAAATTATTAAAGCATTAACATGTATTTTGGATTTAATAACTAATATATTAAAGTCAAGAGAAGAAGGTAAATATTTAAAAAATTAAAAAAATATATTTTTGTTTTCTTTTAGTATCTGAGGTTACAACCTTATATGTAAGATGTATTTTGGATATTAAATGTTTTTTGTTAGTATTAGAACGGTTAGGTTTTACATGATAAAATAAGAATCTCCTTACCAAGGAGGACTTTTTTTAAACCATAGACAAACCAACAATTTGAAAACATGACAAAACTTTTAATTTTATCATATAATATAACAATGCCGTTAGGGTTCCTACTGATCAAAATATTAGAGCCAACTTTTATTTTAATTTTTTATAGATAAAAAAATAAAAATTTCTTATCTCCTTATATTTACTACATTAGATACCACTACGAGAGAGGATTTTTCATCGCGACGCCGCACACATGTAACAAAAACAATTAAATTCTACTCTTAAATCCCTTTTAATTTGGAGTTTAGGTGTTTCTCTCTTTCATATACTAATTCCACTACCCCTTGAACCCCAAATCTTCTTACAATTTCAAAGGAAAAACAAGAAGATTTTAAAGAAGGGGCTTTATCAAGTAGATTGTTAGCCTTCCTTGTAAATAAAAGAATGAGGTTAACTTTTTTATATTATACTCCCCCAATCTCTTATTTTTCTTTGGTTATTTCCTAAATTTCCAAAATTTTAAATATTACAATTTAACCCTACTTTGAGTTTTATTTATATTAATTCTAAAGCTAATTGTCATCTTTTTTACTTTTCTTTTATAATCTATTAACATGAAACTTTATTATTATTATTATTATTATTATTATTATTATTTCTCGGGGCTTACACTAAGGATCACTTTCATAACTATCACAAATATTTTTTCATAGACACAAATAATATCTTTATATAAGATCTTTATGCATGCTAATTTAGTGCACTTGTCAATAAATAAGTAATTACATATTAGTTCTATGTATATCTTATACCTCTACATATGAAAAATAACTTTTTTCATATAAATAAAAAACATAATATATATATCAATTTTAATAGATGTGATTAATATCTAATTTTAATATAATATTATCTAAGAATATTTAAGGACAATACTTTTTTTTTTGTAAGTTGATGTATATATTAAAGGAAAACAATACAAAGATTATAAGGGGCATACCCTAGATTTACAATGAGAGCAGAAACATAAAACAACAAATGGCTACATGCTAGCCACTGAACTGAAAACTCAAGACCTAACTTGATTCGCTAGGAAAACCAATACAACCAGCTAAATATCAAATGAAGAATCTATGTTATTAACCCTCCAAGCTCGTTGGATCCTTTTATTTTCATCTGTTGGTAGAACGTTCCTCATCAAATCAAGCTTATCACGGATGATACATTCGATTTGATGAAAGACCAAATTCTGAGTTCTAGATATTCCAGCAAAGGTCCTTGCATTCCTTTCTTGCCAGATATGATACACTATAGCTGCAAAACTGAGTTTACGAGAAAAATTGACGAAACTTTTGCCATGCCAAGTGACAGTGGCCCATCGAATCCATTCATCCCATCCTTTTGTCATTCTTGGAATGTTGCATCTGTCACAAACATCCCATCAGATCGCTTTAGTATAGGAGCATTCAAAGAACAAGTGGTTGTGATCTTCGTAGTTATGGAGACAGAGTGAGCATCTATTGGGACCATGTATACTAAATCGATGAAGTCTATCTTGGGTTGTGAGTTTCTGTTGGACAGCCATCCATAGAAGAAACGAATGTCTTGGAATAGCATTCTTGAACCACACAATGTCATGCCATTCGACTATTGTATGATGAAATCTTAGTTGTTCCCAAGCTATTTTGTTCCAGAATCTGTGATTTGATGAATCCAGCCAAACAATCTCATCATTTTTCCCTATCATAGGATTAGAATTGGAAGGAATAGCTTCTACAATGGGGTGCCAGCCAATAGCGTAAGTGGTAGGAATTTTCCATTCTGAGTTATGAATCAGCATATTGACCTTCGCGTTCTTTTCCATACCTGAATCATAGATGAATCTATCGCCATAAGAATCTGCGAGCGGGCTGTTGGGATGCCAATTGTCAAACCATAGAGAAGTTGTCCTACCATCCC
>SRLM01002662.1:34387-64017 GCA_015708895.1 Populus ilicifolia | reverse complement strand
CTGCACTTGGGAGAAGACATCAATCTCTTTGTCGTGTCATTAAGCTTTTGAGAAAATAAAGTATGTATATAGATAAGAGAGTAGATGGATAAGTAACATTCAAAGAGAGAAAAATAAAGATGTAAAATGATAAGAACCAATAAAATAATTGGGACCTTACATAAAAAGAAATATAAAAATCCTAAGAAAAAGACTTAGTGTAAGTTAACAACGTGCATAAAAAATGAGACATGGTACAAAAAAGACCATACATGAAGAAGAAGAAAGAGAGCTCTTCCTAAAAAATAGAATGGTCATTTGAAGAGTCAAATCTTAAAAGAAAGATAGTTTAGCAAGATAAACATGGCAACAACTATAAGAGGAGGAAAATGGTTTAGAATAGCGAAGTTTAAGTGACATAACTAAAAAATTGATGTCTTCTTTAAAGTGCAGGAGTGTCAAAGTAATAAATAACTCAACAAGACCAGAGTCAAACCACAAGGAGATTAATTGTATAAATTATAAATAACAACAATATAATAACAACAAGGATAATAATAATAATAATAATAGAAAAGGAAGTTAATGAAAATTTTGAGATGGAAGATCAATATAAGGATTAAACAATGATAACAACAAATGTCAAGGTTAGAGGATCCACTAATGGTATGTCAAGTAAGTATAGTATAAACTCTTATTATTCAATTGAAAACCATATATAAAAGAGGTTCTAATAAGATTATAAATTGTTAACATGATTACATTAGTTATCTTATTTGATTAATGCTAATACTTGTAAATTTCATCAAGCATTCATGATTATAACTTATGTTAACAACAAATCAAGTTCCTTTCATAGCTCAGGTGTTAGTTATACAATACAGTATAAACTATGAGAGTGTCAAGTATTTGTTGTACAAGTGTTATACAACATAAATCTAGATTAGTCATTTAACAAGCAAAGTATTAAATAGTGAACAAGATAACAAATACAAAACATATTAATATCAAACATGAAAGTCCATGTTGAGTTTATATTATACTTATTATTACACCATTAGTGTAACCTTTTCACCTTGATATAATAAATTTAGCTAAATATAATGAAAAAAAAACATAAATAAACAAAATAAGAACATAAATAAGATAAAAGTTAACTAAGTAAAGGAAAGAAAATATAAGGTATAAACTTAATATTAATGAAAGCAAAACTTAAGCAATACAAAGAGAGAAAGCAAGAACATGATCTTGATCTAAAAACCAAGTTGCCTAAATACATGGAAAATGTCTCCTTTTATAGGCTAAAATTGGGAACTATTAATTTGATGACTAATTCATGAGTGGGTGGCCAACTCTTGACTTGGTGACAATCCTTATCTTCTCTTGTCTACCCAAAACATCATTGATAATGTTAAAATTGGAACCATTTGAATACATGAAAGTTTTAGAAAATTGTCTCATCTTTTCAAAAAAAAAAAATTAAGGTCATTTAGACTTCTAAAACTCCAGATATGGGCCAAACACTAAATAATATTCTGTAGGATAGATTTAGACTTCTTCTTTGTTGCAACCATCTGGACTTGAAAATGATCTTTTTAAATCTTGAGCTCAATAAAAGTTATAGGTCTATGTCTTAACTTTCCATCCATATAAAGTAGACCTATATCCAATATCTACAGCTTTAGATATGACTCAATTACCAAATAGTATTCTGGTTTAGACTGTATTAGCATCTCTTTTCGAAGTTTGGCTATCTTTTTATCCTTTCAATTTCAGTTCTTAAACTCATTGATCAATTCTTTCATTTATGTGATAGACTTGAATTTAAAATGAACATTTACCACAAATTAAACGTATCTTATATTATTAGATATATTATTATAAAACATGCTTTAGTTGAGTTATTACTACTTCAAGTGCAAAATGATCATATAAAACCTTGATAAAAATGCACTTTTAAGTACTAATCACGTCCCCAACTAACTTATTATTAGTCTTTAGTAATCAAAGCATTGAAATAGAAAAACAATTTGCAAATTCCATAAAGTAAGGTATTCATCATTCAATTTCCATTAATCTATCTAGATAAACCTCATTAAATTTATATAGCAGTTCAATACCTCTTAAACAAGATATTAATAAACCTTTCTTTTGTGCTCAATATATCAATACATAGTGATTAGTACTTAAAAGTATATTTTTATCAATATTTTATAACATCATTTTACACTTGAAGTATCAATAACTCTTTAACTAAAGCATGTTTTATAGTAATATATATAATAATATACGATACCTTTAATTTATGGTAAATGTTCATTTCCTGTTATTTTAGAACATTCATTTCTTGCAACTTCTAATACATTGATTAATTATAAGATATCTTTTGCTTATAATTCTCGACTCTATTTATTCCCTAGAGAGCTAAGATCAAGATGGAACAGTCCTTTTATTGAGAAACATGTGTATCCTTATAAGGTCTTTGATATTGAGAATCTAAAAAATAACAATGTTTTTAAGTCTCTCTCACCTTGGTTAAATGACGGATAACAGTACTCCATGACTCTTAAATCGGTTCTTTCAGTTTCCCATGATAACTTATATCTGTGTATATATTTGTTCAATTCCTTGTTCCTTCTCTTCGCATCTCTTTTCCACTTCTCATCTTAAAAAATGGACACCACTTTTAAAAAATTAAAAAAGTATTTTCCTATTTTGCCTCAAAATATGAATATAAAAATGCACAGAGCTAGGTGTGTAAGATTGAGGTTGTTAATGAACCATGGAATTCTTAAAGAGATTCACTAGCTAATTGAAGTAAAGGTCCAATTATCAGGTGAGTCTTCCAATTATTTCATTTCACACATACCTGGAACACATAAAAGCACTTTTGCAAAGAAACGTGGTGCAAAACTATTAAAAGTCTACCATTGATGTGCCAGATGGACTTGCAATGCACAATATAATTTTTTAGAAATGGTATCTGTAAACCATGAAGATAAAATACTATTTATTAAGGATGGTTTAAGTAAGGGCTTTTTAGATAATCTTCTATTAACTTGATTAGTACTCAAAAGTGTATTTTTATCATGGTTTTACATCATCATTTTGCACTTGAAGTTTCAATAACTACTTAACTAAAGTACGTTTTATAATAATCTATCTAATAATATAAGATACCTTTAATTTATGATAAATGTCCATTTTAAATACCAGCCTATCATATAAATGAAAGGATTGATTGATGACTTTAAGAACTTCAATTACAAAGGCAAAGAGATGATCAAACTTAAAAAAGAGATGTCGATGCAATCCAAACTGGAATATTGTTCGGTAATTGGGTCATATCTGGAGCTATAGATCTCAAATTTAGATCTACTTTATATGGATGGAAAGGTAAGACATAGGCCTATAACTTTCATATAGAGCCCAAGATCTAAAAAGGTCATTTTCAAGTCCAAATTGTTCTAACAACAAAAAAGCCCGAACATGTCCTCCAGCCCGAGCACTGTTTAGTATTTTAGCCATATCTGGAGGTCTAGAAGTTGAAATGAGCTGAATGTTTTACACAAGAAAGCTGAGACAATTTCCTAGAATTTCATGTTTTCAAATGGCTCTAATTTTGACATCATCAATAACATTTTGGGCAGACAAGAGAAGATAAGGATTGTCACCAAGTCAAGAGTTGGTCATCTACTCATCAATTAGTCATCAAATCAATAGTTCCCAATTTTGGCCTATAAAAGGAGGCACTTGCCAAGCATTTAGGCATCTTGGTATCCAGATCAAGATCATGCTCTTGTTTTCTCTCTTTCTATTCTTCGTAATGTTTATGCTTTGTTTTCATTAATATCAAGTTTATGGCTTTCATCTCTTTTTCTTTGCTTTGTTATCTCTTATCTTATTTATGTTCTTATTTTGTTTATCTTTTTTTTTCTTTCTTTCATTATGTCTAGCTAAGTTAATTATGTCAAGGTGAAAAGGTTACACTAATGGTGTAAGAATAAGTATGATATAAACTTAATATGGACTTTAATGTTTGATACTAACATGTTTTATATTTGTTATCTTGTTCACTCTTTAATACTTTGCTTGTTAAATGATTAATCTTGATTTATGTTGTACAACACTTGTACAACAAATGCTTGGCACTTTCATAGCCCATACTATATGGTATAACCGACACCTGAGCTATGAAAGGAACTTGATTTGTTGTTAACATAAGTTATAATCATAAATGCTTGACGAAATTTACAAGTATTAGCATTAATTAAATAAGATGACTAATGTAATTATGTTAACAATTTATAATCAGATTGGAACCTCCTTTATGTATGGCTTCCAATTGAATAATAAAAGTTTATACTATACTTGTTTGACATACCATTAGTGGATCCTCTAACCTTTACATTGTTTGCTATCATTGTTTAATCCTTACGTTAATATTTCATCTCAAAGTTCTCATCTTCTTCTTCTCCTTTATTATTGTTATTATTCTTATTATTATTATTAGTATTATTACTACTACTATTATTAGTACTATTATTACTATTGTTGTTGTTGTTATTACTATTATTGTTGTTATTGTTATTATTGTTGTTGTTGTATTATTGTTATTTATAATTTATACAACAACCTCCTTGTGGTTCGACCCCAGTCTTGCCAGGTTATTTATTACTTCGACACTCCTGCACTTGGGAGAAGACATCAATTCAAGTTTTTGGCGTCGTTGTCGGGGAGGTAAGTTTTGTATAAATTATAATATTTATTTTATTTTTCTTTTTCAGTTTTCTTGTATATAACTTTGTTTTTTTTTTCTTGTTTCTTCTTCTTTTGTTTTTTTTTCCATTTATTCTATTCCTACACATGCATGAGAGTGTGGTCACGTACATCAAGTGGTAGACTTTGTTGGGTATCCTCATTATTTTTAGAAAATATGGCTGAAGAAGATAATGAATCACTTCATAACGAGAATAATGAGAATAACCATGTTAGAACACTTAAAGACCACATGAATCCAACAAGAACAAGTGCACCATCATGCATAATTTTTCCTTTCGATACATCTCATTTTAATTTTAAACCAGACATTATCCAACTTTTACCTTCTTTTCATGGTTTTGAATTGGAAAATCCATACTTGCATTTAAGGGAATTCGAGGAGGTTTGCAACACATATAATAATCTAAATTGTAGCATGAACACCATCAGATTAAAGCTTTTTCCTTTTTTATTAAAAGATAAATCTAAAACATGGCTACAAAATTTGAGACAAGGATCCATTCGTACTTGAGATGAAATGCAACAACAATTTTTAAAGAAGTTTTTCCCATCTCACAGAACAAACTCTTTCAAAAGACAAATCACCACTTTCACTCAAAAACCAGGAGAAACATTTTACCAATATTGGGATAGGTATCGAGACTTACTTAGTACTTGCCCTCATCATGGTTTTGAAACATGGAGATTGGTTTCACATTTTATGAAGGGTTAACACCTAAAGATAGGCAAATAGTTGAATTGATGTGCAATGAAACTTTTGAAGATAAAGACCCAGATGAAGCAATGGAGTACTTAGACTTGTTAGCTGAAAATGCTCAAAATTGGGACACCGCGGGTACTTATGAGGCACCAAGTAAAACTCAACCTCACACATCTAGTGAAGGTATGTACAACCTTAGGGAAGATTATGACTTTCAAGCCAAGTTTGCATATTTAGCTAGAAAAGTCGAGGCACTAGAATTGAAAAAGAGTGGTCAATTAAAATCTGTTGAAAACATTGCATGTCAAATATGTGAAACAAATAAACACTCAACCGATAACTGTCCAACCTTGCCTTCTTTTAAGGAATGTCTCCATGAACAAGCATATGTTTTAAACAGTTTTCAAAGGGCCAACCATAACCCATACTCACAAACATACAACCCTAGTTGGAGAAATCATCCAAATTTTAGTTGGAGGAGTGAGAACAACAATGCACAAACTTCACAACCATCATTTCAAGCACACCATAATTTTCAAAATTCTCATGGATATGCACCTCCTTATGCTTCACCTCCTACAAGAAATTTTAAGGAAACTTTGTATGTATTTATTGAAAAGCAAGAGACAATCAACACTCAACTTGCTTAAAGCATAACAGATTTTAAAGATACTCTTGCAAAATTCACATCTGCTCTCAGTTTTCAAGAGAAAGATAAGTTTCCATCTCAACTATAACAAAATCCCAATGAGCAATACAATGCAAATGCAAGTAGTTATGGAAGTCAACACATGAATCAAGTCAAATCAGTCATCACTCTTCGCAGTGGTAAGGTTATTGAAAAACCCACTCTTGAACCTTGTGAGAAAGATGATTAGTCAATCTCTAAGGGTAAGGAAGGGGTTCAATCTGAATATTGCAAGGAAAAGACTGATTCCCTGCCAGCACTTCCATTTCCTCATGCCATAACCAATCAGGAAGAAATCGAGGATGAAAAAGGCACCGAAAATATTGATGCAGATCTTTTATCAAAAGTGACAACATACTCAACACTCGACATCACACCAATCGATGATTACTTTCCTGATGAATCTCTACTTTCTCTTAATTCAATGCCTTGGTTTGCTAAAAATATCAATTTTCTTGCTTCAGGATTTTTGCCAGCTCACTAGAGTATCGAAGACGAAAGAAAATTTTTGAGCGACGTGCAAAAATTTTATTGGGATGACCCTTACTTATTCAATTATTGTCCTGATCAAATATTTCAAAGATGCATTCCCGACAATGAGGTAAGTGATGTTATTAAATTTTGTCACTCTAAGGCATGTGAGGATCATTTCTCATAAAAAAAGAGGATTCTAGAAATCTTATAAAGTGGATTTTACTGGCCCACCATATTTAAAGAGTCACCTGTATTCCATAAAAACTGTGAAAATTGTCAAAAGGTGGGATTTATTTCAAAACATAGAGAGTCTTTAGATAATCTTCTATTGACTCTTATGTCTCATCATAGTCGAGATAAACATCATGTAATTCATGACTTATGAACCCTTTTCATAAAGAACATGCTTGGTATAGTCTTGGGAATCTGACTAAAAAAAACCCTGTTTGCTAGTTTTTAAGAAAACTGGATGGGAAGCCTATCCCCGACCCATAGAGGGCATTTAAGTCGTTCTTGGACGTAAAACCAAGGGACAATATTTGCCACAATCACAACTACCTGTACATACACATGCTCTTTATGTCTTTTGGTTTTATTATTGTGTTTTGTTATTACTTATATTTGTTTCAGTGTGTTTCAGGTTTGTCAATGTTTGTTATTTCAGGTGATATCTTCTATACTCTATCTTCATACCTTTAAACATTGAGGACAATGTCTTATTTTAGTTGAGAAGAGAGGGTAGTAGCTAAAAAAAAAACAATTGTGTTTTCTATTTTATAAAGCATGTGCAAAATGGTTGTTACTATGATGGCAAAGTAAGGAGAATCTTTTATGACTCTTGAGAGGCATCTTAGTAATCATTCATAACAAGGTCTATTATAATACTTCTTGAAATATTCAGATTTACAAACTCTTGCATTGTTATCACTTAAGTCTGCTTATATACTTATTTAACATGTATTCTTAAACCTTAATTTACACACACACACACTTCAACATATGATTGTGGGTTGCATATTGGATTATTACATTATTTATGTTCTTTTGTTAAAGGTAACAACTAAGGGAAATGGATAGTATATAATTAAAAAAAAACAAAAAAAAAGAGAAAAAGAAAAAAATGAATGATAATAATAAAAATGTAAATAAGTTTGGTTTCGTAGCCTCCCTAACCTAAGCAATTAAGCCCGAAGGGGTGTTTTAACACCTAATACCCTAAAGTCAACTGACTTGGGAGCTATTGGCTCAACACTTGTTACATGTGTTGAGGAGAAAAGCTTAAGGGAATCAAACATTGCACTATCTATATATTCGTATCTGCGACCCGAGTAACTAAGCTTGTAGGGGTGTTTTAACACCTAATGCCCTAAAACCAACTAGTCTGGGAGTCATTAGCTGAAAACTCGTTACATGGGTTAAAGATGCATGCTGTTTTAAATTATATATATATATATATATATATATATATATTTAAAAAAAAACAAGAAAAGAAGACAAAAATAATAATCCCAACCCAAGGAAGTTAACCTTAAACATTAGAACACAAATTTTGTTTTCTTCCAAGAAATGCCCTGTAATTATGTGTTGATACATTGAGCACAAAAGAAAGGTTTTTAAATATCTTATTAAGAGGTATTGAGCAGGTATATAAATATAACAAGAGTTTGTTTATCTGGATAGAGTAATGAAAGTTAAATGATAAATACCTTGCTTTGTGGAATTTACAAATTATTTTTCTATTTTAACGTTTTGATTACTAGGGACTAGTAATAAACTAGTTAAGGGGTGTGATTAGTACTCAAAAGTTCATTTTTATCATGGTTTTATATCATCATTTTGCACTTGAAGTATCAATAACTCCTTAACTAAAGTATGTTTTATAATAATCTATCTAATAATATAAGATACCTTTAATTCATGGTAAATGTCCATTTTAAATGCAGGCCTATCATATAAATGAAAGGATTGATTGATGACTTTAAGAACTTTAATTGCAAAGGCAAAGAGATGATCCAACTTAGAAAAGAGATGTCAGTGCAATCCAAACCGGAACACTGTTCGGTAATTGGGTCATATCTGGAGCTATAGATCTCAAATTTAGATCTACTTTATATGGATGGAAAGGTAAGACATAGGCCTACAACTTTCATATGCAGCCCAAGATCTAAAAAGGCCATTTTCAAGTCCAAATTGTTGTAACAACAAAGAAGCCCGAACCTGTCCTCTAGCCCGAGCACTGTTCAGTATTTTGGCCATATCTAAAGATCTAGAAGTCAAAATGAGTTGAATTTTTTACACAAGAAAGCTGAGACAATTTCCTAGAATTTCATGTTTTCAAGTGGCTCTAATTTTGACATCATCAATGATGTTTTGGGCAGACAAGAGAAGATAAGGATTGTCACCAAGTCAAGGGTTGATCATCTACTCATCAATTGGCATCAAATCAATTGTTTCCAATTTTGGCCTATAAAAGGAGGTATTTGCCATACATTTAGGCATCTTAGTGTCCAGATTAAAATCATGCTCTTATTTTCTCTCTTTATATTCTTCGTAATGTTTATGCTTTATTTTCATTAATATCAAGTTTATGTCTTTCATTTCCTTTCCTTTGCTTTGTTAACTCTTATCTTATTTATATTCTTATTTTGTTTTTCTTTTTTTCTTTCTTTTATTATGTCTAGCTAAGTTAATTATGTCAAGGTGAAAAGGTTACACTAATGGTGTAAGAATAAGTATGGTATAAACTTAATATGGACTTTAATGTTTGATACTAACATGTTTTATATTTGTTATATTGTTCACTATTTAATACTTTGCTTGTTAAATGATTAATCTTGATTTATATTATATAACAATTGGTACAACAAATGCTTGACACTTTCATAGCTCATATTATATGGTATAACCGACACCTGAGCTATGAAAGGAACTTGATTTGTTGTTAACATAAGTTATAATCATAAATGCTTGACGAAATTTACAAGTATTAGCATTAATTGAATAAGATGACTAATGCATTCATGTTAACAATTTATAATCAGATTGGAACCTCCTTTATATGTGGCTTCCAATTGAATAATAAAAGTTTATACTATACTTGTTTGACATACCATTAGTGGATTCTCTAACCTTGACATTGTTTGTTATCATTGTTTAATCCTTACGTTAATATTTCATCTGAAAGTTCTCATCATCTTCTTCTTCTTTATTATTGTTATTATTCTTATTATTATTATTAGTATTATTACTATTATTATTATTATTATTATTATTATTATTAGTACTACTACTACTACTATTACTACTACTACTACTACTATTACTACTACTACTACTACTACTATTACTACTACTACTACTATTACTACTACTATTGTTGTTCTTGTATTATTGTTATTTATAATTTATACAATAACCTCTTTATGGTTCGACCCCGGTCTTGCCAGGTTATTTATTACTTCGACACTCCTGCACTTGGGAGAAGATAACAATCTTTTAGACGTGTCATGACTCTTAAGGTGTATCCTAATGGAGATGTGCATCATGCGATTCATGATTTATGCTCACTATTCCATAAGAACATGCTCAACATAGTTTTGAAAATTTGACTAAAAAAGATCATATTTGCTGGTTTTTAATAAAACTAGACGGGAAGCCTATCCCCGATCCATAGAGGACATTTAAGCTGTTTTTAGATGTAAAACTAAGGGAAGATGTGAGCCACAGTAACAACTATGATTTGAGTCTTAGTTTGTAAAACATTATGTCTTTTGGTTTTATTAATAGTATAATATTTGTGTTTTGTTGTTTCTTATATTTGTTTAAGTATGTTTTAGATTTTTCAGTATTTGGTGTTTCAGGTGATGTCTTCTATATTTTATCTTTCTACTTTGGGACATTGAAGATAATTTCTCGTTTTGGTTGGGGAGAGAGGGTAGTAATTGCTATTAAAAAAAAAACTAACCATGTTTTTTATTTCATAAACTATTTGCAAACTATTGTTACTAAGATGACAGAGTAAGTAGGAATTTTGTTGACTCTTGAGACGTATCTTGGTTAATATTTTTCAATGGCTATTTGCAATATTCATAACACAATCATCAAAATACTTCTTGAAATATTCAGGTTTATAAACTCTCGCATTGTTATCGTTTAATTCTACTTATATACTTATTTAACAAGTATTCTTAAACCTTAATTTTCACACACATACTTTAATATATGATTGTGGGTTGCACACTAGATTATTATATTATTTATGTTCTTTTGTTAAAGGTAACAACTAAGGAAAAGGGATAGTATATAAATTGTAAAAAAACAAAAAAAAAGCATAAAAAATAAAAACAAAAATAAAACAAAAACAAAAACAAAAACAAAAAATAATGACAATAAAAATGTAGATAAATTTAGTTTTGTAGCTTTCTTAACTTAAACAATTAAGCTCAAAGGGGTATGTTCACACCTAATACCTTAAAGACAACTCACTTGGGAGCTATTAGTCCAACACTTGTTACATGGATTGAGGATAAAAGTTTAAGGCAATCAAACATTACACTATCTACATATCAGTATCTACAACCCAAGTTACTAAGCTCGTAGGGGTGTCTTAACACCTAATGTCCTAAGATTAACTTATCTAGGAGTTATTAGCTGAAAGCTCGTTACATGGTTAAAGATACATTGTATTTTAAGTTATATGTATATATGTTTATGGAATTTGTAAATTGTTTTTCTATTTTAACACTTTGATTACTAGGACGAGTAATAAGCTGGTTAGGGGGCGTGATTAGTACTTAAAAGTGTATTTTTATCAATGCTTTATATAATCATTTAGCACTTGAAGTATCAATAACTCCTTAACAAAATCATGTTTTATAATAACATATCTAATAATATAAGATACCTTTAATTTATGGTAGATGTTCATTTTAAATATAGTCTATCATATAAATAAAAGGATTGATTGATGAGTTTAAGAATTGAAATTGAAAAGACAAAGAGAAGGTTAAACATAGAAAATAGATGCTGGTGCAATCCAAATCGAAATACTATTTGGTAATTAGGTCATATTTTAAGCTGTAGATCATAGATTTAGGTCTATTTTTTATGGATGGAAAGGTAAGACATAGCCCTAAAACTTTCATGTGGAGGTCTGGTTTTAGAAAAGTCATTTTCAAGTCCAAATTATAACAATAACAAAGAAGTCTAAATCTGTCCTATAACCCGAATACTATTTTGTTTTTTATCCATATCTGAAGTTCTACAAGTCTAAATGACCTTAATTTTTTTTGTAGAAAACTGAGATAATTTTCTAAAACTTTCATGTTTTCAAGTGGTTCCAATTCGAACGTTATCAATGATGTTTTGGATAGACAAGAGAAGATAAAGATTGTCACCAAGTCAAGAGTTGGTCACCCACTCATCAATTAATCATCAAATCAATAGTTTCTAATTTTGGCCTATAAAAAAAGGTATTTTTCATGCATTTAGGCATTTTGGTTTCCAAATCAAGATCATGTTTTTGCTTATTTTTGTAATGCTTAAGTTTTGCTTTCATTAATATCTTGTTCATGCCTTTCAATTCCTTTCCTTTGCTTAGTTAAATTTTAATCTTATTTATGTTATTATATTATTTATTTATGTTTCTCTTTTTTATTATATCTAGCTAAGTTTATTATATCAAGGTGAAAAGGTTATACTAATGGTATAAAAATAAGTATAGTATAAACTCAATATAGACTTTAATATTTGATACTAACATGTTTTCTATTTGTTATCTTTTCACTCTTTAATACTTTGCTTGTTAAATGACTAATCTAGGTTTATGTTGTATAACACTTGGTACAACAAAATGTTTCGCACTTTCATAGCACAAACAGTATGGTATAATCGATACTTATGCTAAAAAAAAACTTGATTTATTGTTAACATAATTTATAGTCATGAATGTCTAATGACACGACAAAGATTGATGTCTTCTCCCAAGTGTAGGAGTGTCGAAGTAATAAATAACCCGGCAAGACCGGGGTCGAACCACAGGGAGGTTATTGTACAAATTATAAACAACAACAACAACAACAATAATAATAATAATAATAATAATAATAATAATAAAGAAAGAGAAGAAGATGATGATGATGATGAGAACTTGGAGATAGAATATTAAAGTAAAGATTAAACAATGATAATAACAAATGTCAAGGTTAGAGGTTCCACTAATGGTATGTCAAACAAGTATAGTATAAACTCTTATTGTTCAATTGGAAACCACACATAAAGGAGGTTCCAATCAGATTATAGATTGTTAACATGATTACATTAGTCATCTTATTCAATTAATGCTAATACTTGTAAATTTCGTCAAGCATTCATGATTATAACTTATGTTAACAACAAATCAAGTTCCTTTCATAGCTCAGGTGTCGGTTATACCATACAGTATGGGCTATGAAAGTGCCAAGCATTTGTTGTACCAATTGTTATACAACATAAATCAAGATTAATCATTTAACAAGCAAAGTATTAAAGAGTGAACAAGATAACAAATATAAAACATGTTAGTATTAAACATTAAAGTCCATATTAAGTTTATACCATACTTATTCTTACACCATTAGTGTAACCTTTTCACCTTGACATAATTAACTTAGCTAGACATAATGGAAGAAAGAAAAATAGATAAACAAAATAAGAACATAAAAGTTAACTAAAGAAAGGAAAGGAAATGAAAGGCATAAACTTGATATTAATGAAAACAAAGCATAAAGAATACAAAGAGAGAAAACAAGAGCATGATCTTGATCTGGACACCAAGATGCCTAAATGCATGGCAAATGCCTCCTTTTATAGGCCAAAATTGGGAACTATTGATTTGATGACTAATTGATGAGTAGATGGCCAACCCTTGACTTGGTGACAATCCTTATCTTCTCTTGTCTGCCCAAAACGTCATTGATGACGTCAAAATTAGAGCCACTTGAAAACATGAAAGTTCTAGGCAATTGTCTCAGCTTTCTTGTGTAAAACATTCAGCTCATTTCGACTTCTAGAACTCCAGATATGGCCAAAATACTGAACAGTGCTCGGGCTGGAGGACAGATTCGGGCTTCTTTGTTGTTGCAATAATTTGGACTTGAAAATGGCCTTTTTAGATCTTGGGCTCCATATGAAAGTTGTAGGCCTATGTCTTACCTTTCTATCCATATAAAGTAGACCTAAATCTGAGATCTATAGCTCCAGATATGACCCAATTACCGAACAGTGTTCCGGTTCGGATTGCACCGACATCTCTTTTCTAAGTTTGATCATCTTTTTGCCTTTGCAATTGAAATTCTTAAAGTCATCAATCAATCCTTTCATTTATGTGATAGTCCTGCATTTAAAATGGACATTTACCACAAATTAAAGGTATCTTATATTATTAGATAAATTATTATAAAACGTACTTTAGTTAAGGAGTTATTGATACTTTAAGTGCAAAATGATGATATAAAACCATGATAAAAATGCACTTTTGAGTACTAATCATCTAACAACATTTACAAGTATTAGCATTATTTGAAAAAAAAAGCTAATATAATCATGTTAACAATTTATAATCTGATTAGAATCTTCTTTGTGTGTGGTTTTCATTTGAGTAATAAGAGTTTATATTATACTTGTTTCAAATACCTTTAGTGGATCTTCTAACCTTGATATTTGTTGTTATAATTGTCTAATCCTTACATTAATATCTCATCTCAAAGTTCTCATCAACCTCTTTATTATTATTATTATTGTTGTTGTTGTTGTTGTTGTTGTTACTACTTTTATTATTCATGTTGTTGTTAATTTATACAATTAATCTCTCTGTGGTTTGACCCTAGACTTGCTGGATTATTTATTACTTCGACACTCCTGCACTTAAAAGAAGACATGAATCTTTTAGTTGTGTCACATAGTTATAGGGCTTTACTTGGTAGAAAACAAAATTTTTGTTCTAATGTTTAAAGTTAACTTCATTAGGTTGAGATTTTTTTTTCTTCTTCTTTTTTTTATAAATATATATACATATAACTTAAAACACAATGCATCTTTAACCCATGTAATGAGCTTTCAGCTAATGACTCTCAGATCAATTGGTCGTAGGGCATTAGGTATTGAAACACCCCTATAAACTTAGTAACTCGAGTTGGAGAAACTGATATAGATAGTGCAATGTTTGATTTTCTTAAGCTTTTCTCCCTAACCCATATAACAAGCATTGGACCAATAGCTCCTAAGTGAGTTAACTTTAGGGTATTAGGTATTAAAACACCCTTTCAGACTTAATTGTTGAGGTTAGGAAGGCTACGAAACCAAATTTATGTATATTTTTATTATCATTATTTTTTATTTTTTTATTTTTTCTCTTTTTTTTTGTTTTTGCAATTTATATACTATCATTTTCCCTTAGTTGTTACCTTTAACAAAAGAACATAAATAATGTAATAATTCAGTGTGCAACCCATAATCATATGTTAAAAGGTGTTTATGAAAATTAAGGTTTAAGAATACTTATTAAATAAGTATATGAGCTGAATTAAACTATAACAATGCAAAAGTTTATAAACCTGAATATTTCAAGAAGTATTTTGATAAGCCTTGTTATGAATATTGCAAATAACCATTGAAAAAT
The DNA here is from genome assembly GCA_015708895.1 of Populus ilicifolia. Taxonomy (NCBI): domain Eukaryota; kingdom Viridiplantae; phylum Streptophyta; class Magnoliopsida; order Malpighiales; family Salicaceae; genus Populus; species Populus ilicifolia. The sequence continues at coordinate 48,738 of SRLM01002662.1, read as the reverse complement.
GTTAACCAAGATACGTCTCAAAAGTCAATCAAATTCCTCCTTACTCTATCATCTTAGTAACAATAGTTTGCAAATGGTTTATGAAATAAAAAACATAGTTATTTTTTTTTAATATCAACTACTACCCTTTCCCCTCAATAAAAACAAGACATTGTCTTCAATGTCCTTAGGTAGAAAGATGGAGTATAAAAGATATCACCTGAAACACTAAACACTAATAAACCTGAAACATACTTAAACAAATATAAGAAATAACAAAAAACAAATATTATGTTATTTATAAAACCAAAAGACACAAGTTTTAACAAACTACGACTCAAATCACAGTTGTAATTGTGGTTCACATCTTCTCTTGGTTTTATATCAAAGAATGGCTTAAACACCCTCTATGGGTCGGAGATAGGCTTCCCATATAGTTTTCTTAAAAACTAGCAAATAAGGTCTTTTTTCAATCAAATTTCCAAGACTAAGTCGATCATGTTTTTTATGAAAATGGTGGCTATAAGTTATGAAATGCATGATGCACATCTCCACCATGATACATCTTAAAATTCAATTGAAGATTATCTAATGATTCCTTATGTTTTGAAACAAATCCTGGCTTTTAATAATTCTCACAAGCTTTATAGAATACATGTATGTCTTTGAACATGGTGGGCTAATAAAATTCACATTGTAAGATTTTTACAACTATCTTTTTTTACGAGAAATGACCCTCACATGCTTCAGAATGACAAAGTTTAATGACACCACTTGCCTTATTGTCACGGATACATCTTTAAAATATTTGATAAGGATAATATTTGAATAAGTAAAAGTCATCCCAATAAAAGTTTTGCACATTACTCAAAAACTTTTTTTTGTTTTCAGTACTCCAATGAGCTGGCAAATCTCCTGAAGTAAGAAAATTGATATTTTTATCAAACCAAGGCATTGAACTAAGAGAAGGTAAGGATTCGTCAGGAAAGTAATCATCGATTGGAGTGATGTCGGATGTCAAATATATTGTCACTCTTGCCAAAAGATCCGCATCAACATTTTCAATGTCTTTTTCATCCATGATTTCTTTCTGAAAATAAATCATTTGCAAATCTTCAGATTCATCCAACTCAATTTTACTCAAAGTAGACTCAAGTTGATCATAAACTACTCTTCAATATGTTCTACTTTTTGTAAATCATTATCATCTCTAGGTTGCTTGCAAATGTTGAAAATATTCATCTCCAATGCCATGTTTCTAAATGATAGCTTCATCAGTCCATTCTTACAATTAATCAATGCATTAGATGTTGTAAAAAATAGACGTCCTAAAATAACAGGAAATGAATTACACACTTCAATAGCTTGTGTGTCCAAGACAATAAATCCACAAGATAAATGAATTTATTAACTTGTACTAACACATCTTCAACTATTCCTATAGACACTTTTACAAATCAATCAACATGTAAAAGAGATACAGAAGTTGGTTTTAACTCACTTAGATTGAGATTCTGAAAAACTGAATATGAAAGTAAATTCACACTAGCTCCAAGATCAAGTAAGGCTTTTTTAATTTTATGTTCTCTAATAAAACAAGAAATTATAGACAATCAAGATCTTTATATTTCAAAACATTATTATTCTGAAGAATGACACTTGTTCATCTAAAAAGGCTTTCTTTTTCATATTCACTTGTCTCTTTATAGTGCACAAATCTTTTAAAAATTTAGCATAAGAAAGAACATGTTTAATAATATCCAGCAACAGTATATTGATCCTTACCTGTTTAAAAGTTTCAAAGATTTCAGAGCTATGATTGACTTTTCTTTGTTTGGTCATAGCATGACGAAATGGAAGTGATAGTAAGGAATCAGTCTTTTATTTGTAATTTTCATATTCAACTCCTTCTTTACCTTTAGAGATTAACTCATCATCTTTCTCACAAGGTTCAAGAGTGGGTTTTTTAATAACCTTACCACTGCGAAGAGTGGTGACTAACTTGATCCATGTGTTGGCTTCCAGAACTACTTGCATTTGCATTGTATTGCCCATTGGAATTGTGTTGTGGTTGAGATGAAAACTTACCTTTCTCTTAAAAACTGAGAGCAGAAGTCAATTTTGCAAGAGTATCTTTAAAATCTATTATGTTGTGAGCAAGTTGAGTATTAATTATCTCTTGCTTTTAAATGAATGCATGCAATATTTCCTCAAGATTTCTTCGAGGAGGTGGAGCATGAATAGATGTATATCCATGAGAATTTTGAAAATAGATGTGCTTAAAATGGTGGTTGTGAAGTTTCCAGTGCTTCATTAGGGTATTTATCTTTAAAAGTTTCATTGCACATCAATTCAACCATTTAGTTATCTCTAAATATTAACCCTTCATAAAATATGAAACCAATCTCCATATTTCAAAACCATGATAAGGGCAATTATTAAGCAAGTCTCCATACCTATCCCAACATTGATAAAATATTTCTCATGGTTTTTAAGTGAAAGTGATGATTTTTCTTTTGAAAGAGCTTGTTCTATGAGAAGGGAAAAACTTCTTTAAAAATTATTGTTGCATTTCATCACAAACACAAATGGATCTTAGTCTCAAATTTTGCAACCATGTTTTAACTTTATCTTTTAATGAAAAAGGAAAAGGCCTTAATCTGATGGTGTTCATACTACAATTTGAGTCATTATATGTGTTGCAGACCTCCTTAAATTCTTTTAAATGTAAATATAGATTTTATAAATCTAAGCCATGAAAGCAAGGTAAAAGTTGAATAACATCTAACTTAAAATTAAAATGAGATGCATCAAGAAGGAAAAATATACATGATTGTGCACTTGTTCTTATGGGATTCATGTAGTTTCTAAGCATTCTAATATGGTTATTCTTATTATGAAGTGACTAATTATCATCTTCGGCCATATTTCTTGAAAATGATGAGGATACCCTACAAAGTCTACCACTTAATGTACGTGACCACATTCTTATGCACGTGTAGGAATAGAATAAAAGAAAGAAGAAGACAATAGAAGAAGAAACAAAAGAAAAGAAACAAATTTATATACAAGAAAAGTAAAAAGAGAAAATAAAAAAATACTATAATTTATACAAGAACTTACCTCCCTAGCAACAGCACCAAAAACTTGACACGACCAACAGATTGATGTCTTCTCCAAAGTGCAGGAATGTCAAAGTAATAAATAACCCGGCAAGATCGGGGTTAAGCCACAAAGAGGTTAATTGTATAAATTATAAATAACAAAAATATAAGTACAACAACAATAATAATAATAATAATGCTAATAATAATATAATAGTAGTAGTAATAGTAGTAGTAGTAGTAGTCATAGTAGTAAAAGAGAACGAAGAATAAGAAGAAGTTGATGAGAACATTGAGATGAAAGATCAATATAAAGATTAAATAATGATAATAATAAAAATCAATGTTAGAGGATCCACTAATGGTTTGTCAAACAAATATAATATAAAATCTTATTATTCAATTGGAAACCACACATAAATAAGGTTCCAATCAGATTATAAATTGTTAACATGGTTATATTAGTTATCTTATTCGATTAATGTTAATACTTGTAAATCTTGTTAGGCATTCATGTTTATAACTTATGTTAACAATAAATCAAGTTCCTTTCATAGCACATGTGTAGGTTATACCATAAAGTTGAGCTATGAAAGTGCCAAATATTTGTTATACCAAGTGTTATACAACATAAATCTAGATTAGTCATTTAACAAGCAAAGTATTAAAAAGTGAACAAGATAACAAATACAAAATATGTTAGTATCAAACATTAAAGTCCATGTTGAGTTTATATTATTATTATTCTTTTACCATTGGTATAACTTTTTTGCTGAACATAATGAAAGAAAGAAACATTAATAAGCAAAATAAAAACATAAATAAGATAAAAGTCAACTATGTAAAGGAAAGAAAACGAAAGACATAAACTTGATATTAATGAAAGCAAAACTTAAGCAATACAAAGAGAGAAAGCAAGAACATGATCTTGATCTAAAAACCAAAATGCCTAAATATATGACAAATATCTCATTTTATAGGCCAAAATTAGGAACTATTGATTTGATGACTAATTGATGAGTGAGTGACCAACTTTTGACTTAGTGACAATCTTTATCTTCTTTTATCTACCCAAAATGTTATTGATAAAGTCAGAATTTAAACCATTTAAACTATGAAAGTTTTAGAAAATTATCTCAGCTTTCTACAAAAAAAACATAGAGATCATTTGGACTTCTAGAACTCCAGATATGGGTCAAACACTGAACATTGTTTGGGTTGCAAGACAAATTCAAACTTCTTCATTATTGCTATAATTTGGACTTGAAAATGACCTTTTTAAATCTTAAGCTCTCATGAAATTTATAGGCTTATGTCTTACTTTTCCATCCATATAAAGTAGACCTAAATTCGAGATCTACAGCTCTAGATATGACCTAATTACCGAATAGCGTTATGGTTTGGACTGTATTAGCATCTCTTTTCTAAGTTTGGCCATCTTTTTATCCTTTCAATTTCAGTTTTTAAATTCATCAATCAATCCTTTCATTTATATGATAGGCCTGCATTTAAAATTAACATTTACCATAAATTAAAGGTATCTTATAATATTAGATATGTTATTATAAAATATGTTTTAGTTAAGAAGTTATCAATACTTCAAGTGCAAAATTATAATATAAAAATATGTGTTCAATATTGTATTTAAGTCAAGTTCTATAAAGGCTTCCTTCTTACCTTACTTCTCTAGTTATTTTTAATAGATACATCATAGGTGACCCATATCTTTTTTTTTTTTGTTATTGATATAAAAAGAATTTTGATTCATTATTACTCATTGTTATCCTTAAATGATTGTGATTTCACTAAATTCTCTATTGATACCAAGTCTTCCATAGTCGATACGCTAGTCAGCTACTGTTATGAATCTTATTTGTCTAATACTATATCTAAATTCTAATATGTCTTCTTCTATTTCTTCTCCTAATTTCTCGAACATTCACTAAGCTTTAAGGCTTCCCTGTATTAAAGTACTTATGACTTAATTTTCTCCTTTTGTTTAACTTCTCTCTGACCAATCATGTTGAGCTATGTTTATAGGCTTTGTTTTAATTGCTCGATGGATTCTAATTCATAATCCGGTCCTTATTATAGCCTTCTTTAAAAGTTTAGAGATTGATAAGTATCCTTGTAGCCTTTTTTAAAAGTTTAGAGGTTGATAAATATCCTTGTACAAAGAGACCTGGCTAGCCTATGTTTTCCTCTTCGTCCTTTAGCAATCTTTTTCATAAGCCAGTATAACCTAACTTTTGCTTTGTTGGCTACAAACTTTTGACGTCTCCTTCTCTTTCACTTAGAGAAACCACGTTCACTTAGGGTAATTTACCATTTATATGAGTCTAGTTTCCTAAATTTTAGTTCTAACATAAAAGGGTGAGATGTGTAAATGTCGTGGGCACAAAATGGTGATCCAAAAGTTTAAAACCTATTTCATTTTTCATGAAAAAAAAATATAATAGTAATAATAAAAAAAACTAGGAGAAAAGGAGGCCACATGCAATACACAAAAGATTAAGAAAGAAGAAAAAAATCAATAATAAAAGTTAATTCTAAATGAATGGACCTACGTTCTTAATAATATAATTAGGTTAAGTTTGAGCTCATAATTATATCTAACCTAATTTTTAATATTTTATAAATTGTAAACCCGACTTATTCAATTTTATTTTAAATCTGAAAGGTTTTGATATATTAAGTTAAACTAATTTTTTATGAATATTTCAAATATTCATGGTTGAACTTTTATTATTATTTTTCATGGGTTTGCATTTAGAAACAGACCTACAACATGAACTGTAGACATAACATTCTTAATAGTAAATCTAATTTTTATATCTCTCACTACCATTAAATTCTAGTTACCTTTCCTTCTTTTTTTTTAGCAAAGAGACAAGCCCTTTTGTTTTATTTCTTTTTTGTTATATTAAAAAAATCAAATAAGTTCACTAAAAAGAATTATAATATCCATAAATTATTAAAAACAAAAACAAAAAAAAAATTATATGATATATAGATTAGATGGGGTTAACCGGTTCAAAATATTTTTATCTATTATTATTTATAATATCTACATTATTCAAGTTTGATGGGTTGGATGAAGTCATATAATACATATATGTTACATGTGCCGGTGTTTTTGAGCATCTTGTGAATACCATAGCAGATTGTATAGACAAAGCGGCATACACGGTGGGCCTAAGGGACCCCTTGCCATGCACGTGGATGACGATGATTTGTAGTCATTTAACCAAAGATTTTGACAATGCTCGGAAGGCTGTGGCCAACTTCACAATATAAATTAAGTATGGCTCTTAATTTGCATGGCACTATGGCAGGTCGATCCTCATAAGAGGGAAACAGCAAATCGTGTAGCTTTCAGCTCTACAGGTTATAATTGTAGCTTTCTAGCCAGGGCTGGAGAGAATGTGTGTGGATATGCAGAGAGAGAGAGAGAGAGAGCGGCATAACGTGAAAAAAGAAATTGAAATGTACAGCAATATCGAGAAAATGAAATAGAAATCCTAAAATAATCTTGACCTGAAAAGGACTGGCATTATTAATGAAGATGATCATGGCATGGGATAGACAAGCGTGAAAACAGCTGTTGATGGCATCACTTGCTCGCTCGCTCGCTCGCTGTAGATCTCAGTCCAGAGCAAGGAAAACAGACCAGTAGTACACAGAGGCATGTGACCACTTGTCCAGCCAGCATATATCCTTTTCAAGCCTCAAGCTGCCATTTTCGTTTGTGGGGGACATCGCTCATCACATCCCCATGTGTGTTACCATTCTAGTCACTTTCCAATGAAGATGACTTGATGCACACAGGAATCATATAAACTGGAATTTGTACTGAAGTAGCTGGCTTTTCTGGCTTTTCTCTATGGAACCGTTATCAAGTCTAGAAAATTCTTCATGGAGACGAAGCTCCATTGTGGGACTGGCTAGCTACATGTCAAAAGTCCTTGCAAACTATCACCCTACAAATCCAGTGATCCCTGCCACTGTACCCATCATTTCTGCACATAATATTGATTTCTGCTCCTCATCGCGCAATGTCAGTTACTGTCCATGCTATTATCTTTTCAAAAAAAACGAAAAAAAGATGGCATCTTTAATCATATATTAAGATCCGAGCCCCGACTTGAGAAGAAATTAATTATAAATCAACGCTTCGTGAATTTCAGAGGAGAACACGTACGCCCGGGAGTAGGGATTTGGAGGAGGGATGATTAAGGTCACATCCACTGTGAGACTCAAATACATCTGATGACGATGCTCATTTCTGGACGCGGTACATCGGCTTCACTAGGTACAGCTCCATTTCCCCAAGCAAAATGGACAAAAGAAAAGACATCCCTTCTTCAAAGGACTGGGGGCGAGGAAACTTGAGGTCCCAAACCATAACTACACCTGTCCGCTAGCATGTGCTCCGACCATTCCAAATTGATGTGAAGAGCAAGCTCTTTCATGCTCGAGAAAGCTCCCGGCAAATTCAGCAAGATACATGGGATGGATAGAGCTTCCCTACAATCTCTCTAGGCGTTATTGAATGTGATTTGCTTGCCATATTTAATTAAATATGATGTTAATTATTTTCAAATTACAATATTGCTAGCATCTTACGACGAAGAATGGCATATTATTAGTCTTTGTAAAGAGCATTTTCAATGAAAAATACTCTATTAACGAGTCAAATAAAAAAAATAGCTTTTTAAATAATATCAATATAACTTTTTTATTATGTGTATTTCAATGATAAAAAGCTATTTAGAAAAATTATTTATATTTTAATATATTTCATGTTAAATTAATTTTAATATAATTATATAATTAATTTGGATATTTTATATATAATATAATTATGATGTTATTAATTATATGAGTAATTTATAAAAGTAATATGAAATTAATGAAGTAATATGAAAGTTAAAAGATATAATTTAAAAATAAATTTAAAATTTATTTATATGAATATTTTTAATTTTAAGTTTTATATGTTATTGTTAAAATTTAATTTTTTTAAAAGTAAATTCAAATTCAAACTTTGATAAAATAACCGCCAATATTTTAAATTTTAAAAAAATAACCGTCAACATTTTAAATTTTAAAATTTTAAATTGAAAAAATTACTACCAACATTTTAAGATTTTACAATTCAAAAAAATAATCCATTTTATAAATATTCTCATATACTTTAACATTTTTTCTCATCATTTTCTTCTCTCCAATCTTTATTATATTTCATTAAAATTCATCATAAATCATTCTAATTTTAATTTTTATGATGCTTTTGATTTTGATGATGACACTCCTGTGTTTACTTTTTAAGTTACTACTAATGTGGTTGCTAAAGAAGAATCGAATAATCAAAGGCAGCAAATAGGATATCATGGCTCTATTCCTAGTCACAATATTATCAATTGTAATAGAAAGGAAGGTGAGTTAAGGTTATATAATAATTGTTTTATAGAAAATTCTAAATTCCCTGAAAGTCAATTTTAAAGAAAATTTAGGATGAGTCATCATCTTTTTTTTTATCGCAAATGCAGTAGAAACTCATAATCCATATTTCAAACAAAGAACAAATGCTCCTGATGTTCTTGGTTTACCTTACCTTCAAAAGGTAACTGTAGCTCACAAAATACTTGCATATGGTATTCCTGCAGGTCTCACTGATGAATATCTTATAATTGGAGAAACCATTGCGATAGAAATTCTTAAAGCTTTCATCAAAGCAGTCGTAGAAATTTTTGGTAATTGGTATCTAAGGGCACCAAAAGAGACCAATATTTGTCGATTAGCATCAATTGGAGAGCAGCATAGATTTCCAGGAATGTTAGGGAGCATCAACTTTATGCATTGAAAATGAAAGAAATGCTTAATTGCATGGCATGGGATGTATATTAGTCATTGTTGTGAACCAACTATAATTCTAAAGACAATGGCTTCACAAGATCTTTGGATATGGCATGCCTTTTTTGGAATACCTAGATCATTAAATGATATTAATATTCTTAATTGGTCACCTATATTTATTGCATTTGCTGAAGGTCATACTGCTCATATCAATTATACAATTAATAAACATGAATATACAATGGAATACTATTTAGCATATGGGATTTATCATAATTGGTCAACCTTTATTAAGATAATCCTAAGACCATTAGGAGCAAAAAGAAAATATTTTGCAAGCAAGCAAGAGTCTGCAAGAAAAGATGTGAAGCAGGCATTTAGGGTGCTATAATCTTGTTTTGCAATTGTATGTGGACCTGTTCAATACTGGGAAGAAAAAACACTTGCATATATTATAAAAGCTTGTATAATAATGCATAATATGATTATTGAGGATGAAGGAGCAATGAACCTTGGATTTGACCATGAAGATGAATTCAATTCCTTTATATCAGTGTCACATGGTGAAATATCAAAACTACATGATTTTCTTCAAATTTATAATCGAATTAGGGATAGAGCAACTAGCTCTCAACTACAAGAAGATTTAATTAAACATTTATGAGAACAATATGACAACGAGTAGAATATTTAGATTTGAACTTCTTATGTTATCATAATTTTCAAGTTTTTTATGGTTTTTTTCATTATAGTTGTTATCTTTTAAGTTAATTAATCCTACTTATTATTGTTAAGTGTTAGAGGAACTTCAAAAAAGTATTATAAATGATATCAATTTCATAACAATATATTTAAAATAACTAAGAATTTTCTACATGTTTAATTAAAAATACATTACATTACAATAAATCAATTAAAGTTAATTAAAAATTAAAACCTCTCTTTTGCATAATTTCTAACTTTCTAATTTGAAAATACCTGCAGTAATTGGATTCAAATTAGAAATATCCATTTTATAATTTGTTTTTCTTTCTCAATCTTGTCCAATTCTTAGTTCTCTTAACTTTGTTAAATCATCATGGCTTATTGCTCTAATATAATTTTCCTTCTTTTGATCTTCAATTTCAACTAAAGTATCCCTAAATTATTGTAAAACATTTGTTACAGTTACATTCCTATCTTTATCTTTTTCTTGTCTACGTTTAAGTCATTCCTTTGCAGTCTTCTGACCAATTGGTCTATCTTGAAAAATCAATGGTTCACTATCTTTTCTTAAATTAATAGAATCAAGGGTAGATGGAGTTAATGAAGCTGGAATTGCATTGACATGACTTTTTTATTCTTTATTTGACCTTTGATGTTGAATTGCACTCTCAAATTGCTATTTAGGTTTTTTTCTTAAGATAACCCAATAATGTCTAGTTGAAATTGTTTGCCAACACAAGAAGCATACATTTGTCGAGTATCATTAATCTAATAAAAAAATAAATTAATTAAATAATGTTAAAATGTGTTAAACAATTTAAAATAGAAATGAATATTAACATTACTCTTGATTCTTTAGTCATTCCACTTTGCTAATAATTTTTAATTTAAGTAATAAATCCAACAAATTTACCAACTTCTCTATTTATTTCTTGATATCTATTTAAGATGCTTATTTGTGAACAATTATTCAAGTTTTCTCCATTCTCTACAAAGTAAACATGTACGTGAGTCCAGAACTGTTTTATTTGTTGTTTAATTCCTGTAATTGGATCCTTACTTGTATTTAGTCATGCAGAGACAAGTAAACAATCCTCCTCTAGTGAGAAATTTTTTACTTCTTTGTAATTTATTTGCTGAATGGACATTTAAATTCGAGAATGTTAAGTCATCAATTAATTGATTAGAATCACTTGGTTGAGAGAGAATATCTCTTGACTCACTCATAACAAAGTTGGTAAAAGAGCTTGGAAAATTTGAATCCATTTATATTAAAAAATAAAACTCAAGTTAAAACCTTATAAGAGAGTGTAATAGAAGCTTACATTCAATGTCTAACAATTTTGTAGTTTTCATACATGCGAATTAATAATAAGCATTGCCTCCTACTTGTTTTAACATAACAATTTGACCATGTTTTAGAACTAAAAGAGAACTTATATACTGGTTTAATTGCATTTTCAACAAGACAAAATATAATTCACCTCAAATTAAAATAGACAATCAAAAATAAATTTTAAATATGTCACTTTACCTTTTTATTAATAGCAACTACCATTATTAATTCTTCTAAATTTTATCAAAGATAACAACATAAATAAAAATTATCTTCCTTAACCTATATTAAAAACATAAAATAATAAAGAAATAAAAATCATCACAAATATTAAATTAACAACAAAAGGTCTAAAAAATCAAGAGATATAAAAGAGAAAATAGAAAAAGCTTTTAAACAAGCATACATTTTAATTTCAACTAATTAACACAACTGATATTAATAATTAACCAAAGAATAATTGATTCTTGTTTTTCTAAATTTGAGAGAAGGGTGAGGCACAATTCAAAATTTTAAAATTACTAGTTTCTTTCTTCATGCATTTAAAAAAAAAATTCTTCTATATTTAAAGAAGAAAAAAAGAGTTATTGGCTAAGAGCTATAAAAATAGTTGTTGGCCAAAAGTTATTGTTTTGGCCATTTCTACAGTGAAATGTAGAAATGACTGCCAAGTAAATAAATAGCCAAAACGGCTATTTGTTTAGCTGCTTCGTTGAAATGTAAAAAGTGAAAGAATAAAAGCTAAAATACATTTGTCTTCTTATTTAGCTCATGGGTTAGAGTTGCTCTAAGAGCCTCTAATTATCTCCTGAAACTAAACCTTGTTGATGGTAAAAACTAATCCACAACCATTGTTGATCATAATTCATAATCAGCAAATACTAAAACTAAAATTATTCATAACTTATTGGTAAAGGAGTTGAAAGCCTAAAAATTTTAGCAAGAAGATAACCATTTTTATTTTGCTTTTCTCATTGAAAATCATCACTTGTTAATTATTGCAAGCTAGCATTTAATAATTCAACAATGCCATAGCAAAAAATAATGTAAATTCAGCAAAAGTTGACATAAGTTATTCACATGTATAATATTTTAATAGATTAACCAAGTTAATCCTTCAATAATAAATTGAAATTGAATATTCAATGCCTAAATATATATAAGAATTATCTCTTTACGTATACATTTACGTTTTGAGAATATAAACAATGATATTCTCTAAGAAACATTTATGAACAAAAATTATCATGATAAACAGCAAAAGAATAAAATAAAATCTCTTAATTAAAATCTAGGATTCATAAAAAAAATAGAAGAAATAATAATCTTTAAATGGGAAATCATAAGCTCCCAAACCTAATGCTTTGCTGCCGCATGTAAGCAAATCTTTAATTATAAATATGAAAAATTAAATATAATACCATGATTTTACATTCAAATAATTATTTAAAAAAAAGTGATCCTTGATTCAAATCAAATCCTTCAAAAGAATGAAATCTTGAATGTAATTTGATGAAAAAAGATATATTTATGTTCTAACCCTCAATTATTTTCACATATGTTTCTAATAGAATAAAACACATAATTATAGGGTAGAGAGAAGACCGGTTTTTTACATAGATTCCTTATATATCACACATTCATCAATGTATAATTATAAAATAAAAAACTTCTCAAATTGACCAATGAAATTTTAGCAATGATATTTATTAAACCATTTAAGAATTTATTATATCATTCATGTAGGTGATATTTTATATTTCATTTCCATTCTAGGATATAACTTATCACCGTTATATTCTTTACTAAAAGGCATTAGTTTTTGAAATTAATATATACTTTCTCACAATACACAATACATTATACATTGAAGCAATATATTTTTGAATTTTCATTTTAGTCCTTAAATTTTTATTTTGCATGATTTAATCTTTTTAATCCCAAATTAACGGCATTAATTTTTGGAATTACTGTGCATTCTCTCACAATACACTGTATATTGGAGCAATATATTGTTTTTAATTTTCACTTTGATTTTCAAACTTTTATTTTGCACAATTTAGTTTTTTAAGTCCAAATTAACCTTTAGTTGCATATTATTTTAGGAGGGGGGGTTGAATTGAAAGATAGAGAATTAAAATGAACATTTTAGGTAATATAAAGGGCAAGTTGAAACTTTTATTAACATATTCATTTTAACTCCCCATCTTTTTTAAATATTAGGTGACTGATTAGTACTTAAAAGTGTATTTTTATCAAGGTTTTATATTTTTATTTTGCACTTGAAGTATCATTAACTCCTTAACTAAAGCATATTTTATAATAACAAGTTTAATACGATAATATACCTTTAATTTATTGTAAATATTCATCTTAAATGAAAGCCTATCATATAAATAAAATGATTGATTGATGAGTTGAATATTGAAATAGAAAGGATAAAGAGAGAATGAAGCTTAGAAAAGAGATGTTGGTTTAGTCCAAACTGAAATATTGTTCGATAATTGGATCATAACTGGAGTTGTAGAACTTGGATTTAGGTCTACTTTATATTGATGAAAAGTTAAGACATAGGCCTCAAATTTTTATGAAGAAGATAAATTTAATTCTGCTGTTCGGAAGTCTAAATTTTAGCAACGACATAGAAGTCCAAATATATCTTACAACCTAAATATTGTTCAGTATTTAGCCCATATCTAAAGTTTTAGAAACTCAAATGACCATAATTTTTTTTCCTAACTGAGACAATTTTCTAGAACTTTCATGGTAACGTTAGTTTGAATTCTAACATTATCAATGACGTTTACAACAGACAAGAAGATAAGGATTGTCACCAAGTTAAGAGTTGGTCACCCACTCATCAATTAGTAATCAAATCAATAGTTTCTAATTTTGGTCTATAAAAGGAGGCATTTGCCATGTATTTAGTTATCTTGGTTTCCAGATCAAGATCATACTCTTGCTTTCTCTCTTTGTATTTTTATAATGCTTATGTTTTGCTTTCATTAATATCTTGTTTATACTTTTCAATTCCTTTCCTTTACATAGTTAATGACACGACAAAGAGATTGATGTCTTCTCCCAAGTGCAGGAGTGTCGAAGTAATAAATAACCCGGCAAGACCGGGGTCGAACCACAGGGAGGTTATTGTACAAATTATAAATAACAACAATTCCACAACAACAATAATAATAATAATACTAGTAGTGGTAGTAGTAGTAGTAATAATAACAACAATAATAAAGAGAAAGAAGAAGATGAGAACTTTGAGATGAAATATTAAAGCAAGGATTAAACAATGATAATAACAAATGTCAAGGTTAGAGGTTCCACTAATGGTATTTCAAACAAGTATAGTATAAACTCTT
>SRLM01002662.1:0-33597 GCA_015708895.1 Populus ilicifolia | reverse complement strand
CTTTCATTTATGTGATAGGCCTGCATTTAAAATGGACATTTACCACAAATTAAAGGTATCTTATATTATTAGATAGATTATTATAAAACGTACTTTAGTTAAGGAGTTATTGATACTTTAAGTGCAAAATAATGATATAAAACTATGATAAAAATGCACTTTTGAGTACTAATCAGTTAACTTTTATCTTATTTATGTTCTTATCTTGTTTATTTATGTTTTTTTTATTCTATTTAGTTAAGTTTATTATATCAAGGTGAAAAGGTTATACTAATGGTGTAAGAATAAGTATAGTGTACACTTAACATAGACTTTAATATTTGATAATAACATGTTTTGTATTCGTTATCTTATTCACTCTTACTACTTTGCTTATTAAGTAGTTAACCTAAATTTATATTGTATAACACTTGGTACAATAAATACTTGACACTTTTATAATCCAACCGTATGGTGTAACCGATATTTGTGCTATGAAAGGAACTTGATTTATTGTTAATATAAGTTATAATCATGAATGTCTGACAACATTTACAAGTATTAACATTATTCGAATAAAATAACTAATGTAATCATGTTAATAACTTATAATTCGATTGGAACCTCCTTTGTGTGTGGTTTTTAGTAAAAATTTATACTATACTTGTTTGAAATACCATTACTGAATCCTCTAACCTTGACATTTATTTTTATCATTGTTTAATTTTCACATTTATCTTTCATCTCAAAGTTCTTATTAATTTCTTGTTCTTCTTGTTCTTGTTCTTGTTCTTCTTCTTTTTATTATTATTATTATTATTATTATTATTATTACTACTACTACTACTATTATTATTGTTGTTGTTATTTATAATTTATATAATTAACCTTAATGTGGTTCAATCCTAGTCTTGCTAGGTTATTTATTATATCTATATTTTTGCATTTAAAAAAAATATCAATCTTTTGGTCATATTAATGACCAGTTCCTTAAATTAAAAAAAAAGATGCATTTTAGCACTTAACTTTATTTTTCTTTTTTTAAATCCTTTTTTGCCAGAAGAGAGAAAGGGAGTTGTTAGATTCTAGATTAGAGAGAGAAAGTAGCTATAGAGACAGATTTCGACCATAACTATTGGAAAAGATTTCAACCATAAAAATGGTTAATTTTTATGTTTAAAGGTTCCATATAATGAGGGGATTACATTTAAGGGTTTTTTATATATATATATATCTTAAAAAGACCTAAAAAAACATGTTTGAGTTAGGAAAGAATTTTTATTTTGGGTTCGGAGTAGTTTTTTGGGTAAAAAACAAAGAACCATGTTTTTCTAACCACCACTATAGCTAGATTTTGGGTTACACACTTGACATGTCCTCTACTAACATAGGTGACACATCATTTTTTTATATAATTGGGGCGAACGATGCATTATTTACCACATCAAACTTAAAACAGACAGTCTTGTGTATAGGTCATTGCTTTACTAGGCTACGTGTTGGGCATAGTTTGCCAAACCTAGTAGCACCTGGTCTATTTTTTTTTTAATTTTTAGTTTTTTAAAATAATATTTTTATATTTGTTTTTTTAATAAATTTTTGGTTGATATTTTAATTAGATTATGATTATTTTTAAATGATATTGGGTATGTTTAATTTTTAAAGAGGTAAGTATAATTCATTTGTGATTTATTTTTAATTTTATATGGATTTTTTTAATATTATTTTTTATAAGATTTTTCATATATGCAGCCTTGCATTATTTTTTTAAAATTATTATTCAATAAATTTTATGTATGTGTTGATTTCTATTATAAATTTTAGGTTGATGTTTTCATTAAATTGTGATTATTTTTAAATGATATTAGGTATGTTTAATTTTTAAAAAGGTGAGTATGATTCATTTGTGATTTGTTTTTAATTTTATATGGATTTTTTTTTAATATTGATTTTTTATAAGATTTTTCATATATGCAACCTTGCATTGTTTTTTTTATTTAATAAATTTTATGCATGTGTCGATTTCTATTACAAATTTTATATGTTTTTTCTATTTTAAATTTATTTTGATAAATAAATTCATTAAACATAATCAGGTAAATTACTTGTATTATGATATTAGATATCTTAATCTTTATTTTTTGCTTGGTTTTCTAAATTTAATTTTTTTAATTATTGATGATTATTTCTTCCATTGCTATATGGAATAGTTATTGATTTGTTTAATTAGATGTGTGCATAAGTTTTTTTTATTACATTTAAGAGTTTTTGTAACGTAAAAAAACATGTTGAATAATTTTGTATATTTGTTTCTATATTATGTTTTGATGTTTATTCTTATGATTTTTTTATTTTTTTTCTTAAATCTTTTATGAAAGTTTCATTGTTTTTAGTTTCACCCTTTAATCCAAATTTATATTGTATTTTTTTTTGTCTTTTTTGTTTTTTTGTTAATGTATTCATTCTTTTCAATTTGACTCTCAAACTTAAAATTTGTTGTTATCTTTTAATTTATTTTTTATTGCTATATTAACACATTATTGTTTATTGTATTTTGTTTTTGGATTTTTTTGTGTTGGTTTTTTTATTTTTCCCTTAATATTTTTTCATGTATGGTGCATTCAGTTTTATAACCTAGATTATAATTTAAAAAGTTAATAGCAATTTTCTTGTTTAGTTTTATTTTTTAAGATTAATAGAATTTTATTTTTTATTTAACTATTTTATTTTTATTTTGTTAATAAATAAGATTATTGAGATGTTTTGGGAATATTGTGGAGAAATATTTCTATAATATTGGTAGTGTTAGTTTTTGCATTGAATTGTTGTATTTTATTTAATTATTATTAATATTTTATTTTTTGATATTGTTAAATTAATTAAATTTATTAGAATCAGTTATTTAAATATTATATTTTTTATTTTAAAAATTATTTAATTTTTTAAAATATTTTTTATCAAAAACAATCTCGTNTTTTTTTTTTTGTAATATTGATGTTTTAATTCCATGCTATTACTTTGTTAGACACTTTATATTTGTCAGGGAGTATAAGGAGAAGTAAATCCCAACAACTAAGAGGATGTTAACATAATTTAAGATGATAAAATTGTAAAAAAAAAATTTTAATAACTAAAAAAAGAAAAGAAGAAGAAGAACAACATGGTTTCTTGAACAACAATACCTATGTACTGTCTCTTATACACATCTAGATGTGTATAAGAGACAGATATATATATATATATTAAAAGTCAGATAATGGACACGGGATGGGGAAAAAAAAAATCCAATGTCAACTTTATTATTTTGGTGAAGGCATTGCTCAAGGTTTTTGTCGACATGTGATTTTATGCATGTTTGGATAGGTCCTACTATTAAAAAAAATTCATTTGGTATGATAGGTTGAAATTCATAGCTCTCTCATTCATTAACATTTCTCTTTGAATTAAGCAGAAAAGGAATATATCCCTTCAATTAAAACTTTTTTTTTCTTATTTACGTGCCTCTTTTTTTTTACAAAAATATTTGTTCTTATCAAAAGCATTATTTTTATATAAAAATTTATCATGATATAAAAAGAGAAGCATATAAAATCATAACTCGATAATTTGTATGTGATTAAAGGAAAAAAAATAAAAGAATAATTAATATGAGAAAATTATTTTAAAAAATAAAAATAACAAAATAAATATTTTATTTTCAATGAATACTCATGAGAAAATATTTTTTTATACTAATTTAATATATATTAATTAACAAAGTAATTGTTAATACTACTAAAAAATACTATATCTTTATTTGATAACTATGCAAAATTAAATAATAATTTAATTATCTTGTTCACAGTGAATTTGATCATTTTTTCCCAAATAAATCAGAAAAACAATATAAAATGTGATCATACACCTAGACCTAGACTTGATAGGAAGGCCCCCACACACCCTGTCAAAAAAAAAAAAGTTCACATAGACATGAATAATTGTTAATTAAACTTCATAGACGAAAGTGAATTTTTTTAGCCTTTTGAATAATTAACTTCTTTTTTAAATTCCTTTTCTTTTAAATTTTTTAAACTATAAGCTAATTTTTTTTTTTGTAATATTGATGTTTTAATTCCATGCTATTACTTTGTTAGACACTTTATATTTGTCAGGGAGTATAAGGAGAAGTAAATCCCAACAACTAAGAGGATGTTAACATAATTTAAGATGATAAAATTGTAAAAAAAAAATTTTAATAACTAAAAAAAGAAAAGAAGAAGAAGAACAACATGGTTTCTTGAACAACAATACCTATGTAAGAGCATTTTGGCCTTTTGAATCCATTCCGCCCTCCCTTCCCCCCCCGCCTACTGCCATGAGTAATGGGCTATGCTGATCATTTTTATGATTCTTTTCATGGTATAACCCATGACATCACCTATATATTTCCCCATTAATTATTAATTTTTATACCCCTTGAATATTGTTCAAATGAAAATATAACCTTATTATTAAAATTTAAATGCTTTATTTTCTTATCACTTCTCTTCAAATCTCATGTTATACACGATGGGATACTAATATTATTTCAAAAATAATGATACTAGTTAAACTCAAATCAGAAATAATTGATACAAAAGGAAGGTAAGTATATATTGAATTCAAAAAAATATATTTGAATTTTTATAATGTATGATAATTTAAAATAATATTAACTTTTATATATATATATATATTAATTACATATGTAATCATGAGAGTGATGCATAAAAAAATACATCACTAATTGTAAAAATAATTATTGAGTAAGGAGTGAAACTAAAACGAAATAACTTTTATTCAAATTCCTACATATGATGTTAATGATGAAATCATGAAAACATCATTTTAGATTTTTGTGGCTCAATCGGAGGTTGAAATTGTGTGGGCTTGAATATGAGTTTTATTTTTAAGTGTGGTATTCCTTGCAAAACAAGTATTTTATCTTAATAAAAAAAAATTATTTAATAGTTAAGTTAGTAAACTGTAAAAGAGAAAGAATGAGCAAAAAAATAAAGAATGTTTGATATTGTATTTATAGTACTTACTTGTATCAACTTACATTGCGAAAAGTAAAGTAATTATTAAGAATAATGTTTTTGTCCCTTGTAGATAATATAAAAGTTCAGTTATTGGTTATTGTGCTTGTTATACTATTAAAGAAAAACGTTAGCATTTAAGGGTGATTGGCGTGAAAGTTCATCAGAAATAGGTGCATCTTAGGATATAGATTTGTCGGAAATAACCATCACAAAAATGATAGATAGAGGTAGGCATTGTACTAATATTTCATGCATAAGCAAAATAAAAGTGTCGAATTATGACAATTTTTTAAAAGCTAACGACTTTATGCATTGTAATGTGTGCTAAGTTTTTAGTCAATTTGCATAAAAATATTTTAATTTAAAGATGGTTAGAAAAAATCTAGTTATTAATAAATCCTTAAACTAAAAATTAGTCAATTAAATTGCTCTAAGGGGTTAAAAGCAATCCCATTAAACGAGTATATTCATTTAGATTGGTGTAATTATTTAGGCTACTCTAAAAATAATACTTGAGAAGTTGAGTAGAAGAGGTGTGGAATATGAATAGTGTTTTTTTCTATTTCTTTCTTTATTTCCTCTTTTCTCCCCCTTTTTTTTTATAAATTCAATTTTTATATTAGACTGGAGAATTGTATAAGGACTATAAATTGAAGTGGGGAGTCTAAAATGAAGGAAGGGATTTTAATTGTTATTTTTAGATAGCATGTGTGGTCCATCC
The DNA here is from genome assembly GCA_015708895.1 of Populus ilicifolia. NCBI lineage: Eukaryota > Viridiplantae > Streptophyta > Magnoliopsida > Malpighiales > Salicaceae > Populus > Populus ilicifolia. The sequence goes on along the minus strand of SRLM01002662.1, from coordinate 27,837 downwards.
TTGGTTTTAATCGTGGTCATGCCTAGTGTCATTAGATTTATCTTAGTAAAGTTTCTTCAATAATATGATGCATGTATTAATTGAACCTTTTATGTGTCTCTAATATCTCACTATTTTTTTTTCTCTCTTTCTCTTTCTCTTTCTTTCCTTTAATGTCATGTCGTTATTTCTTCTTTTCTTCATATCTTGTCGTTTTTGTTTTCTTTCTTTTTTTATATTACCTTTGACACAACTAAAAGATTGATGTCTTCTCCCGTAATAAATAACCCAGCAAGACCGAGGTCTAATTATAGGGAGGTTAATTGTATAAATTATAAATAACAATAATACAACAACAATAACAATAATAATAGTAGTAACAACGATAATAATAATAATAATAGTAATAGTAATAATAGTAATAATAATAATAATAATAAAAGAAAAAGAAAAAGAAAAAGAAAAAGAAAAAGAAGAAGAAGAGGATGGGAACTTTGAGATGAAATATTAATGTAAAGATTTAACAACAATAACAAACAATGTCAAGGTTAGATAATCCACTAATGGTATGTTAAACAAGTATAGTATAAACTCTTATATTCAATTCAAAACCACACACAAAGGAGTTTCCAATCAGATTATAGATTGTTAACATGATTACACTAGTCATCTTATTCAATAAATGTTAATATTTGTAAATTTTGTCAAGCATTCATGATTATAACTTATGTTAACAACAAATCAAGTTCCTTTCATAACTTAGGTGTGTGTTATATCATATAGTATATGCAATGAAAGTATCAAACATTTATTATACCAATTGTTATACAACATAAATCACGATTAATCATTCAACAAGTAAAATATTAAAAAGTGAACAAGATAACAAATATAAAATATGTTAGTATTAAACATTAAAGTTCATATTAAGTTTATACTATACTTATTCTTACACCATTAGTATAACCTTTTCACCTTGACATAATAAACTTAGCTAGACATAATTAAAGAAAGAAAAATAAATAAACAAAATAAGAACATAAATAAAATAAGAGTTAACTAAGTAAAGAAAAAAAATAAAAGGCATAAATTTGATATTAATGAAAGCAAAACATAAGCAATACAAAAAATACAAAGAGAGAAAACAAGAGCATGATATTGATCTGGACACCAAGATGCCTAAATGCATAACAAATGCCTCCTTTTATAGGCTAAAATTTAGAACTATTGATTTGATGACTAATTAATAAGTAGGTGGCCAACTTTTGACTTAGTGACAATCCTTATCTTTTTTTGTTTGCCCAAAACGTCATTGATAACGTAAAAATTGGAACCATTTAAAACATGAAAGTTATAGGAAATTGTCTCAGCTTTCTTGTGTAAAAACTTTAGCTCATTTTGACTTCTAGAACTCCAGATATGGCTAAAATATTGAACAGTGCTTGGGCTGGAGAACAGATTCGGGCTTCTTTGTTGTTGCAACAATTTGGACTTGAAAGTGGCCTTTTTAGATCTTAGGTTCCTATGAAAGTTATATGCCTATGTCTTACTTTTTCATCCATATAAAGTAAATCTAAATCTAAGATCTATAGCTCTAGATATGACCCAATTACCGAATAATATTCTGATTTGGATTGCACCGACATCTCTTTTCAAAGTTTGGCCATCTCTTTATCCTTTTAATTTCAGTTCTTAAATTCATCAATCAATCCTTTCATTTATGTGATAGGCCTACATTTAAAATGAACATTTACCATAAATTAAAGGTATCTTATATTATTAGATATATTATTATAAAACATGTTTTAGTTAAGGAGTTATTGATACTTCAAGTGTAAATGATGATATAAAACCTTGATAAAAATACACTTTTAAGTATCAATCACACCCCCCCCAACTAGCTTATTACTAGTCCTTAGTAATCAAAGCGTTAAAATAGAAAAATACTTTGCAAATTCCATAAAGCAAGGTAGTCATCATTTAACTTTTATTAATCTATCCAGATAAACAAACTCTCGTTAAATTTATATACCTACTCAATACCTCTTAACAAGATATTCATAAACCTTTCTTTTATGTTCAATATATCAACATATAATTATAGGGCTTTTCTTGGAAGAAAAGAAAATTTTTATTATAATATTTAAAGTTAACTTCCTTGGGTTGGGATTATTATTTTTGTCTTTTTTTTTAATATATATACATATAATTTAAAACATCATGCATCTTTTAACCCATGTAACGAGCTTTCAACTAATGACTCTCAAACTAGTTGGTTTTAGGGCATTAGGTGTTAAGACACCCCTACAAGCTTAGTAACTCGGGTTGCAGATACTAATATGTAGATAATGCAATATTTGATTCCCTTAAGCTTTTCTCCTCAACCCATGTAACAAACATTGAGCCAATAACCCTCAAGTTACTTGACTTTAGGGTATTAGGTGTTAAAACAACCCTTCGGGCTTAATTACTTAGGTTAGGAAGGCTACGAAACCAAACTTATCTATATTTTTATTATTATCATTTTTTTTAATAATATATTATCCCTTTTTCTTAGTTGTTACCTTTAACAAAAGAACATAAATAATGTAATAATCCAATATGCAACCCACAATCATATGTTAAAGTGTGTGTGTAAATTAAGGTTTAAGAATACCTGTTAAATAAGTATATGAGCAAAATTAAGTGATAACAATGCGAGAGTTTGTAAATCTGAATATTTCAAGAAGTATTATGATAGACCTTGTTATGAATGATTACTAAGATGCGTCTCAAGAGTCATAAAAAGTTCTCCTTACTCTACCATCACAGTAACAACAATTTTACACATGCTTTATGAAATAGAAAACACAATTTGTTTTTAGCTACTACCCTCTCCCCCTAACTAAAACAAGACATTGTCCTTAATGTTTAAAGGTAGAAAGATAGAGTATAAGAGATATCACCTGAAATAACAAACACTGACAAACTTGAAACACACTAAAACAAATATAAGAAACAACAAAACACAATAATAAAACCAAAAGACATAAAGATTCAAAAATGAAGGCTCAAATCCAATCTAAGCTTTTTACGGCTTTCCTTAGTTGACCAATTTATATGACTCATGGAAGAATCAATTACAGGAATGAAAGATTATAGTTGGTCAATCAATTATTTAGTAGTAGCAGCAGAGATTATGATGTGTCATGCAGAAGATGTTAGAAATTCCTGTTTCACAACATGATCAAGAAAAGACAATAACTTATCATAATAACCATTAACATTTAACAAACCTATAGGTTTATGATGAATGTGTAGTTGGGCCCAAGAAAAAATATGAAAGATCTCTTCCAATATGCCTAGACCACCTGGTCAAGCAATGAAGGCATCAACATGGTTAAACATTGCATTCATTCGAGCTGACATTGTAAAGACCTAAAGTTCCTCTCCAATTGTTTTTCTAATGATGTCCCCTTGTGCTAAAGTTTCGAGGATGATCCCCAAAACCTGACTACCTCCTAAAAATGTAGCTATTGACACACCTTCCATTAACTCAAGACTGTCTCCCCCATACACTAAATGAATCTTTCTCTCTACTAGCACTTAATCAAGATGATTTGTTGATTCTAAAAATTCATTTTTTTCCCAGGACTAGATCCACCAAAAACACAAATACTTTTGTTTTGATAACTAGAGGAACTTGCCATTTCGACACACTTTTGTATTTGTTGAATGTATGGGTTAAGTAGAAATGAAAGGAAGGAAGAGAGGCTTTTATAGATGAGAAATTAGAAAAACAATCATACCACCTATATGTAGGCCAGCTAGAGTCTCACACACTCTCTCTCTCTATTTATTTATTTATTTATTTACTTTTAAAAAAGCATGTGTATGTACAAGTAGTTGTGATTGTGGCTCACATCTTCCCTTAGTTTTATGTCCAAGAATGGCTTAAACACCCTTTATGGGTCGGGGATAGGCTTCCCATCCAATTTTCTTAAAAACTGGCAAACAAGGTCATGTTACAATTTAAATTATTATACGTGTTGCAGACCTCCTCAAATTTCCTTAAATGCAAGTATGAATTTTCCAATTCTAAGCCATGAAAAGAAAGTAAAAGTTGAATAATGTCTGGTTTAAAATTAAAATGAGATGCATCGGGAGGAAAAACTATGCATGATGGTGCACTTGTTCTTATAGGATTCATGTGGTCTCTAAGTGTTCTAGCACAATTATTCTCATTATGAAGTGATTGATTATCTTTTTCGGCCATATTTTCTGAAAATGATGAGGAAACCCTACAAAGTTTACCACTTGATGTACGTGACCACACTCTCATGCACGTTTAGGAATATAATAAAAGGAAAAAAGAAAACAAAAGAAGAAGATACAAAAGAAAAGAAATAAGGTTATATACAAGAAAAGTGAAAGAGAAAATAAAATAAATATTATAATTTATACAAGAAAAGCAAACACTTGTAAATTTCATTAAGCATTCATGATTATAACTTATGTTAACAACAAATCAAGTTCATTTCATAGCTCAGGTATTGGTTATAACATACAGTATGAGCTATGAAAGTGCCAAGCATTTGTTATATCAATTGTTATACAACATAAATCAAGATTAGTCATTTAACAAACAAAGTATTAAATAGTGAACAAGATAACAAATATAAAACATGTTAGTATTAAACATTAAAGTTCATATTAAGTTTATACTATACTTATTCTTACACCATTAGTGTAACATTTTCATCTTGACATAATAAACTTAGCTAGACATAATGAAAGAAAGAAAAATAGATAAACAAAATAAGATTAAAGTTAACTAAGTAAAGAAAAGAAAATGAAAGGCATAAACTTGATATTAATGAAAGCAAAACATAAGCAATACAAAAAAATACAAGAGAGAAAGTAAGAGCATGATCTTGATCTTGACACCAAAATGCTTAAATACATGGCAAATGCCTCCTTTTATAGGCTAAAATTGGGAACTATTGATTTGATGACTAATTGATGAGTGGATGACCAACTCTTGACTTGGTGACAATCCTTATCTTTTTTTTGTCTGCCCAAAACGTCATCGATAACATCAAAATTAGAACCACTTGAAAACATAAAAGTTGTAGGAAATTGTCTCAGCTTTCTTATGTAAAAAATTTAGCTCATTTTGACTTCTAGAACTTCAGATATGGCTAAAATATTGAACAATATTCGGGTTGGAGGACAGATTTGGGCTTCTTTGTTGTTGCAACAATTTGGACTTGAAAGTGGCCTTTTTAGATCTTGATCTCCATATGAAAGTTGTAGGTCTGTGTCTTATCTTTCCATCCATATAAAGTAAACCTAAATCTGAGATCTATAGCTCTAGATATGACCCAATTACCAAATAGTATTTCGATTTGGATTGCATCGACATCTCTTTTCTAAGTTTGGCCATCTCTTTATCCTTTCAATTTCAATTCTTAAATTCATCAATCAATCCTTTCATTTATATGATAGACCTATACTTAAAATGAATATTTACCATAAATTAAATGTATCTTATATTGATATATTATTATAAAAACATGCTTTGGTTAAGGAGTTATAGATACTTCAAGTGCAAAATGATGATATAAAACCTTGATAAAAAGACACTTTTAAGTATCAATCAGCCTCCTACCATTTAAGCTAGCCCAAACAACAAGCATTGTCTTTTTTTTTTCTCGTTACCAAAATGCATATCTAAAAAAAGGTTTATAGACTAATAAACATATGAAGTGGTTTCCTTGTATTATTAATGCAACTATGTTTCAATTCAATGGAACATTGAATAATTTGTTTTATTAACATATGTATCTTATATATATGTTGTATATAAATTATTTTATTTTTATATAGTCTGTTACTAACTATTTGATATATGTTTTACTAGTCGAATAATTAGAAAAAAAATAAATATATGGATTTATGCTACATGTTTTTTATAAAAAAAATTAAAGGATAAAATTGATAATAAAAATATTTAATTAAAAAAATAAAAAGAACATTCAAGATGATCATGATTAACTTGTTAAACAAAAGAAACCGATCATGAACCTATTGTATTTAATAATTTGTTTTATTACAAGCCAACTAGGTGCATGCAACTTTTTTTTTTTTTAACATCAAACATCAATTCTTTTTTCTTTAAAAAATAAGGAGTGATATGAGTTTTTTTTAAGTTTAATAATAAAAAGGTATTTTTTATATAGTTAAGTAAAAAACCTTTAAAAACAAAAGTATCAATGAAATGATTTGTTTTTTCAAGGAATTAAAAATATATCAAATTAAGATTTTTTTTTTAAAAAAAGGCCATGCAGAAATTAAAAAAAAATTATATAAAAAACCATAAAAATTGTTAATTTTATTTAAAAGCTAACAAAAAAATTCAATAAAAAACCAAAATTAAAGGATGACATTGGATGAAACAAAATTGAAAGGACAAAAAAAACAATGGACCAAAGAAAAAGGGATAGACGTGTGTACCTGAGTTGACTTATATTTTTTTAATAAGCAAATGGTTGCTATAAAAAGAAAAAAAAACCAAGCAATGTGTTTCTTGTTTCTTTTTAGATTCTAACCATTATAATGGTTAAAAAATCAAGGGAGGTTTGTTTTACCCTAAAAACTAAACATTTCAATCTATTTTTGATCTAAAATAGATTAAATACTTTTATAAACTTATCTATGATTTCAAAAGGCCATAAAAAAACTTGTAATCAACCCAAATTCTAAAACTTCCCAAACACAAACATATATTTTTAGAAAATTTGAAAGTGAAAAAAATACTTAAATGGAATGACTCACCAAATTGTTCTCGATGACACTAAGATTGATTGTTTTGGTTGTTGGAATTTGTGTCAACAACAATTTTTTTTTTCTGATGTTGGAATCTTATGAATTTCTCTCCAAAAAATATAAAGCTTGAATGGAGCATTTTTCCAAAAAGTTTGAAAATGCTATTCATCTTCTTCGAGCTTTTCACTTTATTCATCTAGCTTTTAAATTTTACCTTTACAATCTTAGCTAAATTAGCCTTTAATTTAATCTTTGAAAAGAAATATTAAAAAAAAAGAAAAAGGACACAAAAAAAATCCATGCACAGGGTGAATTTGTAATGCCCAAGAGTGTAACTCTATAATGCATGGGAGAACAAGATTTCCCCTATGCCTTTTAAGGTATTGTTAACTAATCAATTGGCTCATGTTGCATCATGACCTCTTTTTTTTTTTTTTCAAAATCTAAAGAAATATCTAGGTATTGTTAGCTTGTCTTGAAAAAAAATTAACAATGAATTTAAAATCAATTGCATATTGAATAGTATTTTAATGTAATATTGAGACAAAAACATATTGAATTTACTTGGATCAACCCAAATTGACATGTGCATCTTGTGGGGTAGTCTTGAAAAAACTATTTGAAAAACTAAATATCTACTCAATGTTGAAGGAAAGAATTGGTAAACAATAATACTCAATTTTTAAAAAATCTAAGTGAATTTGAATGAACCTACCAAACTTGCAACGTAAGTCACACATGCCTTTATATTCAATAATTTTTTTTTATCCCAGAGGTTAATTTTTATTTAACAAATTTATATGACAATAAAGTTAATGGATATTTTTTTTTGCAAGAAATACTTTTTTTTTTAAGAAAAAAGGAAACCATTATAGGGGTGTAAGATTGAGAAAGTAAAAGAAAATCAATAATAACAAATGATAAAATTGTATTTTTTTTAGTTTTAAGTAAAATAAAAAAATGGATTATTGATAAAAAAAAAGATGAAATTATATATATTTTAAATTAAAAGACACAAAATGCATTAAAGAAAAATAAAAAAAGAAATCACTTGAATGTTGCTGCTTAACTTGTTGAACTTATGATCCGAATCATGAAATCAACTATTTTTTTTCTTCTATAAATTTATATTTAACCTAAATATAAAAAAAATATAAAAAACTCAATAGTGTTGGCTTATGGCCTTTTACCTCGGGTATTTGAAAGGAAATGTTTAGATGTATAGGCCTTTAAGCTTAAGATCATGCACATTGGTATATTTTTCTTCTTATTTAATGGAGTAAATAAACTATATTTTGTTCATATTTTTTGAAAAAATCATAATAGAGCAGGAGGAGATGTATACGAAAAATTAAGACTATGAGTTTTTTTATCCAAAAAACTTGTTTTAACCATAAAACACCTTTCAAACACATCTAAAACATTTACAAGCTAAGTTGTCAACCCAATAAACACAAAAAAAATCCAAATCACAAAATTAAACCATATAAATTTTATCATCCTATGCTAATATCTATCTTTTAGGCAATATTAAGGCTAAAAAAACCATAATAAAATTTCCTTTACCAAATTGAACTGTTGACACCAATTTCAACCATTTTGATGGTTAGAATAGGTTTCAATAATGATTTTTTTTTCTTTTTATACAAAAATTTGATGAATTTCTCTCTCTCCTCTCACCAAAAAAAATATATGAGAAAAATAAAATTTTTCACTAAAATTGATTTTTTAACAATTAAAAGGATCGACCTATTAACTAAAAAAGATGGAGACAAAACTAATTTTTTATATGAAATTCAAAATTTCCATCTATTTTCTTTGTGATTTTTATTTTGATCCTTTATTTTTTAATTTTACAAAAAGTAGTTTAATTGTGCAAAAATAAAATTTGAGGATCTAATTGAAAATTGAAATAAAATTGACTATTCTAATATACAGTATTTGATAAAAGAGTACATAGTGTGCCCATTGAACATGAGAATTGTCTCTTAGCTTAGGTTTTTTTAATATAATTTTTATAAAAGTATTTTTATTTTTTAATGCACAAAAACAAGAGCAAGGAAAACCTGGGGCATATTATATGGATTTGGTAAGGGCCACTTAACAAGGCCTCTAGGATGTAAATAGCAAACCCAAACTCCAAACGACAGGCAAAAGTCAAGGCCTTTTCACCGGAGCAAAAGAACCAAACCAAACCGAACCACACGACACAGGGCGAGCAAGCAGTGACAGCAGAGAGAAATGGGGAGGAAGAAGGGAGTGGTAGAGTTCGAGGATTCTCCTCCAGATGACTTCGATCCATCGAACCCTTACAAGGACCCAGTGGTGATGCTGGAAATGAGAGAGCATCTTGTTAGAGAGAAATGGATTGACATAGAGAAAGCCAAGATCTTGAGAGAGAAACTGCGGTGGTGCTATCGCATTGAAGGAGTCAATCATCTCCAGAAATGTCGCCATCTTGTCCAGCAGTATCTTGATTCAACTCGTGGGATCGGGTGGGGCAAGGACCAACGCCCTCCTTGTCTCCACGGTATTATCTAATGATTATTTGCCGTGTTTTGTGAGTTTGGAATGATTTTTAGGAGAAAATGATTGATTTATTCTATGGGGTTAATTTATGGGTTTTGTGAATTAGGTCCTAAAGTGGAGGCAACAGCCGTGTCTGAGTGAATCCATTTCAGTATTTGATCTACCTGGTTTTGTATTAAGGTACGGTTGCATTTCTAATTTACTATGTTTTAGCTGTTTAATGTGCACTATCTTTGAGTGTTTTGTGAAGGGTAATTACTTGTTTTAATCTTAGTATAGTGACAGGCCTTAATTTAGGAAAACTGGAAGCTTATTTTAGTTTGCTTTGTTATACACCGGCAATGATAGCATGTACTTTAGAATGATTGTGTATCGTTTCAGAGAGGAGTTTTTTTTTTTAAAAGATTTGCTATTGCTGATGACGTCTTGGTGTTGATGTTGAGTATTTGTCCTTAATATAAATTTCCTCATCGAGATGGATTAATGTGTTGTCTCTTAAGTGGATTGTTTTATCTTTAGCGGTGTAGTAAAGGTTAGTGATCTTTTAATCTGGGTTCTGGGGTGATTATCTGGCTGTCTAAATATAAGGCAGCAGCATGAGGCCATATAATACAATGGTAATCTTCTATGATATTTTCCCTGTTATAGTGGTTCAGAGGTCGTTAATGATGTTTGGTTTGTTGTAAGCTGGCACTGAAGTAGTATGGCTAACCTGATAAGAAGAATTGATTTTTCAATGGGTAGATCCAACTTGTTTCATGCATGGAGACTTTTGAAAGGAAATTGAGGAGACATAATGTGGCCATGCAATGTCTGAGAAACAGCAGGGTGTATTGTTCCTTCTCAAAGGTCTTGGGTGAACAGGTCATGTAGATGCTTAAAGTTATCACTTGTAGGAAATTAAGGGAAAATTAGTTATTGGCTGTCTAGGGTCAGAGAGGGGATGCATTGCGGATGCTGAGGGTATCTGATGAGCTAAACAAAAACTGTCTTGAATTTTAATGTAATTCAGCAAAATATATTGCTTATGCTTGCTGTTTATTTTTAACTAGATTAGGTTTTGATGTGTTACTCATAATGAGCTTAAGTATAGAACATCTGCATTTTTCAGGATTTACTGCATTTTGCAGGATTTACTGTGGATGAGGTTTTAGTTTTGCTTCATGTTGCAGGATTTATAACTTAAGTGTTTGGTTTTTGGATCTCAACGAATTTTGATTCAATAAGATCTGATTGCTCAAAATTCTTAAACGGATTTATGTGAAATGTTCATGTTGAAGAAGAACAGTTTTGCTGAGATTTATTTTTGTTGCCAAGTATGCTGTGGACATGGATCACAAAGTCTTGCTTCAAAACGAAGGAGGAATATTTCTAAGGTGGGAGTATGGAAATATATTAAAAAAGGATTGGTCTTTTCTCTTTCTGAATTTTAAAATGGGATTTAGGAAGAGGTGCTTTTTTTTTTTTAATTTTTTACAGGGTGATTTGGGAAGTCCAATGGTCTTTCCCCAAGTACTTGAACTTTTTTAGTTGGATTGGGTGAATTATTGTTTTGCTGTGCATCTCAATTAGGAAAATGTTTGTTTGAATGTTGTATTTGTCAGAACTACCATTGCCAATATCTGGAAAGCGTGAGGGTTTTCATAGGTGTTTTGAGCTAGTTTTCTAAGAGCTCTTTTGATATTGTGGTAGCAGTTGTTTTTTGCTTATAAATGCTTTGAAATAATATTATTTTTATTTTTAAAAACTGTTTTTTAATATTAGTACATCACAATGATTTGGAAAAAAAAAGAAAATTGAAGCAAAGAAATTTTGTTTTTTTGAAAAGCATTTTTGAAATGCAAAAACAAATTGAAGTGGTTGTTAATGAGAGAGGAATGTTTTGTGTATTGGCATCTTGTTATCATTTAAATAATAAACGCCCACTTGGTTCTCTTATATAAAATTACCTTAGAGTTATTAGGCCAAAGAAAAACCCTCAAAAGATTCATGAAGTGACAAAGAAAACTGCTCTTCTCACCAGATGAGAAGAATCATTATCACCATGGAATGTCCTATGGTTGAGGTCCTTAATGCTGCATGGCATTAGATGGTTAGGTAAAATTTACTCAACAGAGCAGAAGGGTTAGTGTCTTCTTGGCAATTTTAGGTTACATGCTTTTAATTGGTGCAGGGTTTGTATAATGCCATTTGGTTGGCAACTTCTCCATTTGGAGATTTTGCTGGCATAACATTATCACAAATGCATTATCAATGATGTACATCATGCAGCCTTTTGAACTTTAACCATATAAATGGTTAAGCAAATTGTTCAAAATGCCAATATGGAAAACTCAAGATACTGCCCTAAATTTTTTCGCAATTAAGTTCTATTTCCGTGGCTGTTTGGTTCTCTCTATCAATATCTAGTTCTCATCATGCATCTAGGATCGTAAAAATTGTTTAAAGATTGCAACTGTTTTTGTATCTACTTGAAACAAATTTGAATTCTTCTGATTATTTAGTTACAGGTACAGTGTTAACACTTTCGCATTTTAAGATATAATACATCATTGGTCTTTTTGAAAAGTTAAGGTGGGGGTGGGGGGGTTTGCTTCTTTCTTCTTTTGGAATTTGTGCATGTTATGTTTAGGTTAGACACAAACTACTAACACTTTGTCTGAATTTGTGCTTGTAATTTTTAGGATTTGATTATATATCCAATGGTTCAAGATAATGGTGGTTATGACTTCTTGAATGTTTGTACTTGTAATGATACAAGACAGCTTTGGGGGCTGTTCTAGATCGGAGTTTCAGGGGATTTTTAGGACCATGAACATTGACGAGAACAATGTTTTGATGGGTAGTGGTTTAAGTTTTGATAGTTAATGGCTTTAAGATTGGTTTGTTTGAAGGTAGGGGTCATAAGGGAATAATGTAGATTGTTCAAAGGGGTTGAGGATCATTGTAAAAACTACCAGTGTCAACTAATAGGGTTTCTTGGAGTCACACCTAAGGTCAACTAATAGGGTTTCTTGGAGTCACACCTAAGAGAAGATTGAGTCACACAATCAAAAGCAAAGTTGTTTTGAATTATATTCATAACTGATACTGTTGAAAATAGTGCATTACATACCTTTATAGAGAGTTTCTAATAGTCAAAGTCTTACAAGAACTTGCATTCCTATATAAGAAAATACTAGTAGTCTAGATAAAACCTAATATAGGTAATTACTTTAGCACTAATAAAATACTAATTAAATAAAAGCTAGAACTAGAGAACTTTCCAGAAAATATGGAAAAGTTAGTGGGAGGTCATGGGGAGAAATTATGTTGGCTAATGAAGAGAAATTATTGTAGATTTTAATGGTTTTAAAATTTGATTAATATTATTTACAATTCAGCAGTTAAAGCAGGTGCCATTCGAGTCTAGTTTCCTATACCTAATGGAGTTGGTTTTTTTTTTTTATGGTTTAATTTCTTACTCACTACCAGAAATTCTTCATTCCTTTTCCTTATGGTGCCTACAATAGTACTTTAGTTAGACATTTAAGATATGCTTTGCCTTCTATATTGATTGATCAAATAAATTGAGTTTTCAGAGAATTGGTTCTTGTGGACTTTTTTGGTGTTGGTAGATGTGATGGGGTTGAGTTAGGCCTAACATTTAAAATAGGTTGATTGAATTTGATCTTGTTAATCTGAAGTGGAGTTAGAAAGGATTCTAGTTATTTGGGAGTTTTACAGAAGCTGAATGGAAAAAAAAGCGTACAATCAAGAATAAAAGATTCCTAATTCTGAACAGAGAAACAGAGCTCAATTAGCTGTTAATAATGTTACTGGTGCCACGTCCTCCTGTTATTTTAATTTTTTGGTTTCATGCTCTAGTAAGGAATTTGATGCCAAATTATATGTTTTTACTTGATACATCTGTCTATTTCTCAGTTAGATGTTGGGGTGACTTTCTTCCTGTTATTTCCTTTTGTCAGTATAGACAGATGCAGCTGCTTCGTTTGAGAAATTCATCAATAATTTGCTGGTATCTGGTTTTAGTAATGAAACAATTGTTAGTCTACAGTTCTAGATGCTCAATGTCATGAATTTGAAAATTTTTGCATAGCATGATGCACGAAGATTTTCTTTCTTCTGGTATCCATGATGTTTTTATGCATTGGAATTAACATAATTTTACAACAGTAGGGTAAATAAGCTCCTTTCCTTCTTGCAGGTGACTGATTTTGAGAGCAGGTTGATACTTGAACTGGAGGGAAGTTGGGCCTCTATATTAATTTAACGCGTGGCTGTTTTTCTTTATTGGACCCTTATCATCTATAGGTTTTTTTAATTGCCTTACCTGTAATGTGCAGAGGCCAGATGTTAATGGCATTGGCTTTCACCTTCCATCTTTTTAATTGTTAGCATCAAAATACTGCAGATGATTCAGACAGGATCAATGAATGAAAGTAACCCAGATAATGCAATAAATTTTCCTGTCATTGTGTGCCTTTGTTTAATTCTGTGATGGATTATGACCTTGTATATTGTCAAGAAGTTGCTGATTATGATGGACGAGAACGACACATTGGAATTTTTCAATCATTGGGAATTCTAGGGCCCTCTTGAGATCCAAGATTTCACACCCCTTTTCAACTATTGGATTGAAAGGTAGTTTGTTCTGTTAGACAGCATTACTGGACATGAATTCATAGGCGGCGGCGAGGTGGTGCCCATGGCATTGTCCATGACTGTAACAGAGCGTTGTCTTCGTGCTGAATTCCTAAAAGCAGGATATTGAGCTTGAAGGGTGGTGCATGCTCGGTCCACGTGTTGCACCTAGGGAAAAAAAAGGTAATAATCTCATTCTTATTGACCCTTGTTTGGACTCTATAATGAGAAACAAAAGTGAGAATGGAAGTGGTTAAACATGTTCGCAGAGCCAGTATTCCCCTGTTGGGATCTTTTTTAACAATCAAACGCCTAATTGTGGGCTATCATCTTGATTTTTGGATTTGATGTGGATGTGGAGGATGATTTGGGGGTGTGATTGTCCATGATTTGCAGTGCCTTGTGCCTTTATAAATTTTCGAAACCAAAATCAAACTGTTTCAATGTGTAAACTAGTTAGAAGAATGTGCAACACATGGATTCGCTTCCATTCTATTGGGGTTTCCATTTTGTTTTGTAACCTATAATTTGTGAACGAGAAGAAAAGGAATGATTTTATGGATCCAAACACAAGTAGAGGTTCGTGTTTCAAATTGTTGGCTACATGTATTGCTTTAGTTGGCTGTGGTGAATACGGAGGGCACAACTATGTGCTGTGAGCCCGCGATGGCAATGTTGAGTAGGGGACATGTTTACACCATTAGCTATGTCGTCAACAATTCAACATTTAGTTGGCAATAGTTTTTTTTCTTGGGTCAGATAATTTTTTTAACTTTATAAAATATATAAAAATACTACAAAGTCAAAGCTTCAATGTATAATAAATGAATAATTTTTAAAATATTGAGATGATATATTATATAGCATAATTTTTTTTTAAATATTAAAACACTAATACGGTGTTGATTGTAATCAATCATGTTTAACCTATAAAACTTTCAATCTAGGATGGTGTTGATTGTAATCAATCATGTTTAACCTATAAAACTTTCAATCTAGGATGTGAGTTCGAGAAACACTTTAAAATCTAAATCGAAATAAATTAGAGAGCTCTACTCAAATTAACTAGATATTGAAGATATGAAATAAAAAATAATTAAATTAAAAAAAATCCAATAAAATAGCTCAAGTAAATCTAGAATGATGGCTTGCAATACACTAGTGTTTTTAAAGAATTTTTTTTTTTGATACTTGGTTAATGACCTAATTAAATTTATTAAGTCGGATTAATTTAATAATATGATTTAAAAAAAAATACAATTAATGATAAATAAAAGAAAGGATATGAGATAACCCATGTTATGTAAATTAGTAAAAAATCATATAGAAAAACCCATGTTATGTAAATTAGTAAAAAATCATATAGAAAAAAAAAAGTCCAATCTATGAAGGATAAAACTGAAAAAAAAAGAGTTTAAAAAAATAATTTTTTTACCTCACACAATGCTGCGGGTTATATACTATTTTCTGACCTTAAAATATGTTACAATAAATGGAGATGATAACATCCTTGATGATATATTTTTGTAAAAATAAAAATTGAGTAATTAATTTAATTCAAGAAAAGATTTCTTTTAAAAGAAGCTAAATCCAATAAAGAACAAAATGTAAAAGACCTAAGATATAACCCAAGTAATTTTTAAAAGCAGTGAAAAATCTTATGCAAAGAAAATAAAATTAAATTAAGGAGCCCAATATCTAATTCATCAAATACTAAATAATAAAACTAAAAAAATATAAGTTTAAAATAAGAAGAAAAGTAAAAAATAAATTCAGAGGAATGTCTTAAACTTGAGTTAAAATAAAAAATAAAAAAACTAATTAAAGATAAAATAAAAAAATTTAATTCTATAAATTAATCAAATAGTAAAAAAAATAATAATTAAAAAGATGATGTGAAATATTGCAAACACTAAAACCAATGAAAAGAAGAAGAAGAAAGAAAGCCAAACATCTCCTGCCCATGTGAAATTAAGCTACATGTTCTACTTATGAAGGTAACCCACATCACTGGGAATAAAAAAGCACCAAGAAAACTATTGTTTCACCACTGCAAGTCACCACACATGTTGCTAAAAGATAAGAAGGTGACTTACTTCCTGGTGAGTTCAACGAAAATACTAGTATTTTTTTATTAATTAAATTACAAAATCACCATGGAACCACATGATTATTGCAAAAAAACCCAATGTAAAATCATGAATATACCCCTAAAGCCAAGCTTAATAATTTTTTTTATTCCAAGGACAATAGAGTAGCTACCTTGAACATGGTTAAAGGAAATTTCTAAAAAACCCTTAGATCAAAGTTAATTTTTTTCCTTTTTTAACTGTAAGCAAGTAATTGCATTGTATATAAAATTATGAAAAGACTAAGATATCCAAAATAAATCTAAAATAAAAAATAAATTTAATAAAAATATTGTTTAACTCTTGAAAAGTAGTTGAAAAGTAGTCTTGAGTGATTTTTTTTTAAAAGGATAAAATCATTAATTTCCTATTACAATCCAAGACTGTAGTGACTTTTCCGCACCAAATACGCTATGTTAATGTGAACATGATATGTCAATATGTTGACTTATTTACATCGATATATATAGTAATGGTGATTTACTGATTATCATGTCACCGAACCTGATGGCATGAACACAATGATTGTAACGACTGAAGTATAAAATCCAATTTCTGTCTTTTTAAAGATTTTAAGAAGAAGAAAACTCTGATTTGAGATCTGACTTCCTGAAGTACCTCTAAACTATACACATGTTGGCGCGTACACTTTTAATTAAACAAATAATCATACTCTTCATCAGCCTAGACTTTGCATGCTGGCATGATCAGATAACTTCGATCCAAAATTTGAAGCTCCTGGCGGAGTTTGACGAACATGGAGGCCTTTGGAGTCTTTCATGTGGCATTTGTCATCACAACACTGGCTTCAGATGTACGCCAAATTATGCTGTAAAGACAAAGATGCATGCCAAAGAAGCATTTTTTTTAGAAGATTTATTCGGAAGCACATTAATTTGCTCTGTGAAAGAGAGAAAAAAAAATAGAGAGAGGTCATCCACGATTTCAAACATCGCTTTCTCATGAAGGAGGCAATTGAAGAGGACTTTTTTAGCTTCTGCAAAATGCAGCTCACTTGAAATATTTGAGCTTCAAAAACAACAAGAAAATGACTGTTTAATTTCAATGCTTTCAGAATAGTTGGACCTGAAAGACTTCCTCTACTCAAAACCATTGCAGTTGGAAGGAAGGTCTTTGCTGCTTACAAAATAATCTCTCCTTCACATTTTCCCTGGAAACACACAAAAAACAGATCAAGTTAGACCATGCACGCATGAACAGCAGGATCATAGAGCCAAACAAACCAATTAATCAAGCCATAGCAGAGTTAAAAGGGTTCCATTTTCTTTATTCAAGACAATGAAATGAAGGAGGTTGCTGAAAAATCATGCAATTGATATATATATATATATATAGACACACACATGTGGTAAAACCAGGAGCTCCCTTCAGTCCAATGGGCTAACAAAGCATGCGGAAGGAGTAGCTCCCACACCAGGCACCTGGCCCAGCTTAAACCTCTTTGCCAAATGTTAAGCATTGCCTAAACGCATGAGATATCAGCTCTAGCCGCTTCTTAGCCCTCCTTATTGGACAAAAAGGAGCACTTTAGCCCCTGCAAATGCAAAGAACATCCCTCCCGTACCTAGACATCTCTTTCTTTTGATAGAGAAATCGAAAGAACTAGGTATAAGGTTCTTTACTCTTTATTTCCTGGAATATAGTTTCATAATAATCGCTATTAGAAATTCATTTAATACCACGCTGCTAATAAAATAATTTTATCAATAATTTAAGTTCGTTATTACCAATCAAATTTATTCTGTCCATAATTTTATCAGTAAATACCGATAAAATTTGACTGTCGATATCTACCGACGAAATATAAAAAAAGATGGTTTGCCGACGTGGAGGTTATTAAAGGTATTTTTTACCGAAAGCATCACTGAAGGATTCAGAATGTTAGCTCTGTACATTAACGTGACCGATTTACCGATGAAAATGCCAATGAAATCATTGAGGGATTCAAAACGCACATGCCTTGTTTACTGTTAGGCTAGTCAATGAAATCACAGATGGAATATTTCTGTTGGTGAATTCATCTATAAAATTTAATATATCCCTAGTCTGCTGACCCCCTCCTCCCCTATTTCTTCTTTTTCTTTCCTATCCCAACTCTCCTCAACTGTAAAAAACCAGCCCCCCTAAAAAAATCTCCCTCTTCTCAAGACAACAAGTTATATTTCTTGAAATATTCTCATCATAGCATCCGTGTTTTGATTTACTGATGGTTTTTTATAAGTTTTTGTAAGTAATTCTATCTGTTTAATTTTTCACATTAAATTTTTTTTTAGTATATGTACTTTGTCAGTAGATGTACATGTTTTATTGTTATTTCTCAAATAAACTTGTAATATATGAATGTATAATTTTATACTTGTTGTGGTTTGTTTTAGATTTTGAAATGTTATATTTGTTTGTAAATTGTTGAAACTTTATTGAATTACCAAATTACATGTGTTGTTTTAAAATAATTAATAGCTTGTTTGATGGGTTCATTTTAATTTTTATCATTGGTATTGTAGAGTTGTAATTTCTATAAATTTATATCAGAGTTGTAATTTTTGTAAATTTATATATATGTATTAATTTGTATGGATGTTGGTAATTGATAATAAATATTTAATATTTATAAGAAGTTGTAATTAGTTTGTTGGATAATCTCGAGGTAAAACAATATTTTTGCAAATTTATTTACCTAACATAGTTAATTAATAAATGTTTCATTATAATTTTATAGAGACTCGATAGAAGTCATGGATGATCATTTATAGATGTATCGAGATTCACCCCAAGGATTGCGGAGGATGAATTATTATATCGGGGTTCAGGGTTTTATTAATTTTACAACATCTCTTTTCATAAATTTTATTGAAGGCGGTATTAGGTGTCCATGTAGGAAGTGTCAAAATAAACAGTATCTGCATCCAAATGTTGTGACGATGCGTTTTCTACACAAAGGATTTATAGAGAATTACTAGTGTTGGTATCCAGTGTCAAAATAAGAAGTATTTGTTAGTAAGAGGAGAATGAGAGAATGGGTGGTTGGGTCAACTTCTAGTTTCTAACAATGTGCATGAAGCGGCAAATGATAACACTAATATTTATAGGAATATGGTTATGGATGCAATGAGAATGAATCAAGGTAATGCCATTCAATATCCAATTATCTAAGAAGAACTTAATGCATATGTAACTAGGTTTTTTGATTTGTTGAAAGATTTTGACGAGCCATTATATGATGGTTGCACAAACCATAGTAAAGTATCAGCTATAACATAAGTGTTCACTATCAAGTTAGATCATGGTTTGAGTGAGGCCGGGTATGACAAGATTATTGAATGGGTAAGAAGTATTTTACCTGAAGGGAACAGACTGAAATATAACTTCTATACTGCAAAGTCTATAATGAAACCCCTCGGTTTAGGATACCAGAAAATTGACATGTGCCTTAACTTTTGCATGTTGTACTACCTTGAAAATGATGAGATGATTATATACGGGCATTGCTTGACCGCTTTTTATGATCGGCTTGTTTTAACTCGCAAGTGCACGAGTGTGCGATGTAGCAATTAACTTGGCTAGATCGAGGTCATATCCAAGAAAGAGATTAGCCAACCATGATTATATATAAGAACACTTCAATAAACATGAAATAACTTGAATCAAATTGAAATAATAAGTTTTACAAGCTAAAGAACCGAAATCTATAAAGAAGAACACAACACAATTTTAGTAAAAATTCGGACACAAATCTGACTCTAACTTTGGACAGCAATTCGACCCTCTTAGAAGCTTTTTTTCGAGATGTCTATTAGAGACATATTTATAGGAAATTCTGTCACCTTTCCGGATCATTAAAGAACAGCTCATTTGGACACCTGAGTCAAACGGTATGGGTAAAACACCGAAAGGTGTTCTGAAAAATCAAATCATGACAGCTTTGCAACCACTTTGGTGCACGTTTTTCTTCCTCATTTATGAGTTGTCTCCTTCTTCTTTTTGACCCAAAATAATGTAAAAATATCCCCTCCAGCTTTCCATCCATGTGCTTGCCTTCTTGGATCAATGAATTACCCAAAATAAATCAATTGTTGTTGTGTGGACATGTAAGATCATGGATTGTGTTTGGGCTGATTTGAAGGTTGATTTGGGGTTGATTTAGGGCTATTTTGAACATCAAATAAGTATACAAATGTACTTATTATTTGGGATAAGATTGACATTGAAACCTTGAGTGTTTAATGGTTGAAGTTTGCACACAACATAAGGCAAGTTTGGGCTTGAAACAGATCATATGATATTCTTTTCTAGAATTGGAATAGAATTGATTTTTGGGACAAATTTGGAGCACTTATTTCAACCAAGATTTGCTTCAATCTTCAACTAAATGTCTCTTCAATTCTTTGTTCTCAATTTCGATGTTGAATTTCTTGAATTAATTCATTTAAGCTCCAAAAACCTATCGAAACATTAAAACAAACTTCATTACTAAAAAAAACATCAATTATTATAAAAAGACCAAATAAAAACAATAAATACATATGTAAAATAAGAGACTTAATGATTCTTTTGATGCACAATCAGGCATTCCTGTTGCAAACGCAGAATTGGTAGGGGAAAGGCTCTAGTGGCATATAAAAAACTTAGATACTTCCCAATCACATCTAGATTATAGAGGTTATTTATGTCATTAAGGATTGCTGAGTACATGACATGACACTAATCATATGATGCGGTTGATGGAGTAATGGTGCATTCTTCTGATGGTGAAGTGTGGAAACACTTGAATAGTGTGCACCCTTACTTTTCAACTGAATCAAGGAATGCGTGTCTTGGGTTGTGTACAAATGGATTCAACCCATTTGGGTCATTTTGTTGCTCCTTATTTTTGTTGGCCAGTCACATTAATGGTTTATAACTTGTCATTGAGGATATG
Source organism: Populus ilicifolia (assembly GCA_015708895.1). Taxonomy (NCBI): domain Eukaryota; kingdom Viridiplantae; phylum Streptophyta; class Magnoliopsida; order Malpighiales; family Salicaceae; genus Populus; species Populus ilicifolia. The sequence continues at coordinate 6,810 of SRLM01002662.1, read as the reverse complement.
TATGAGGCTGGAGTTCATGTTTTTATCTATGGTCATACCAGGTCTGAGCAACTCGGGCTAAAATATAGATGTTTGTCTTCGATCGTTGATTGATGAGTTGGCATAGTTATGGTCCTCCAGAGCTTTAACTTATGATATATCTAGGAAATAGAATTTTCTTATGAAGGCAGCTTTCATGTGGAATATCAATGATTTCCCAGCTTATGGAATGCTTTTTAGTTGGAGCACACATGAGAAACTAGCATGTCCATACTGTATGGAAAATAACAAGGTATTCACGTTAACAAATAGAGGTAAAGCTTATAGGCTATAACTTGTAAAAAAAGAGAAAAAGCTAGAAAGAGAAAAATCGAGCCCTTGGGTTTTGTTAGGTTCAACTTGATAGGGTTAAACCAAACCTTATGTTTGGCTAGGTTTGACCATTGTCACACTGAGTCCAATATAAGTCAAACAAGCCTAAAACAGGCTCAATTTAGTTTGATCTAACCAGGTCAAACTGAACCCCATTTTGGCTAGGTTTGACCATGGTTAAACCAAGCCTAAAATGAGTCAGCCTAGAGCCCAAATTCCATTTTGGGGTCAAACCAAGATTAATGTGATTTAGCTGAGTTTGGTCATGTTAGGCTAAGTTTCACCAAGGTCAAACCAAATCTAAAATAAGTTATTCTAAGCCCACTATGGGCTTGGTTGAACCCATACCATTATTTTCTCCTTGAAGTCTTATAAACATATATGTTTGGAAGACTTTAACCAATTACAGAGGGGAGGGGGAGAATACTTATAGTGTAAAAGTTTACCTTTATAAATATGTTTACATAAAAGTGTCACTTGTACAGGCATGCCTCTAAATGGTTGCTTGTTGAGAGATTATTGTTAATGTTTGATGAAGAGATAATTGGTGACGAGGACCTTGAAACAATTTTTATAAGGATATAAAGATAGTGGTCATGGAGACCTGAAAATAATGATCATAAAGACCTGAAGAAATTTAGTCACAGGAACCTAGAGACAGTTGGTTATAGGGGCCTAGAGATAGCTTATCATAATGACCTAAAGATAGAGGTCACTAAGACATGGATAAATAGAACTTAGAGACAGTTTGTCATGAGAACTTAGAGAAAGTTAATCACAAGGATTTGGAGATAATGGTCATTAAAACTTGGAGAAATTATGGTCACAAGGACTTTAAGACAACAATCACGAGGACTTGAAAAAATGGATTTACTTATGATTGAAAGATTGTTTACCCTCCCTATTATTTACAAGTAATTAGCCAATAATGCTATTCATGGAATAATAAAATGATTCTTGTGAAACATGGTTAGTAGTAAACCAAGTTATGCACAATACTAGCTGTGTTTAAACAAAATACTATTTTATTGACAGACTTAAAAGTTAGAGATTCAAACTTGGAGGTAATCTATGAATTATTTGATGTAATGCAGCTATGTAAGTACACAAACTTCTCTTTTTAGCTCTAGTTGTTTTTCTTTTCTCGTAAACTAGCAGAAATGACCTGTGAAAATCAATCATTCTATCTCTTTTTAAAGTGTATGACACTTTTCAATGTCATGCCTTTTTTCACAATGAAAAAATAAAACTTGTTCGGGTTCCTTATGTCTAAACCACCTTTCATTAAAGAATGTTAGACGATCATAAATGCACTTTTTATTGTTTCTTTTTGTTTTTCTTGTTTGAGATTGATGGCATGCTAGAGACTCTACTCTTATATGGAAAGGTGGGTGACCTTGTCTGATCATATACTATCTTCTTCCACTCTTAAGTAATTCTCTTTCATGTGTTTGATGCTAAGGAACTTTTTTTAGAGAGTGTGTATAACATTTTCCATAAGTAATAGTTGTAAACCCCATTGATTAAAGCTTCAGTAGCAATGGGTTCAAGAAAATTTTTCATGTGTAGCATTTCTTTATTTAACCTCTTCAGATAGGCTCTAGTGTTTTCCTTTTCTAGTTGAATAATGGAGAAAAGTTTAGTTGAATCTTTTTGGTAAGAATGCTAATTTAGAAATGAGCGATGACACAACCAAAAGATTGATGTCTTCTCCTAAGTGTAAGAGTATCACAGTAATAAATAACTTGGCAAGACTAGGGTCGAACCATAGGGAGGTTAATTGTATAAATTATAATACAACAATAATACAACAATAATAACAATAGTAGTAGTAGTAGTAGTAATAAAGAAAAAAAAGGAGAAGAAAAAGAAGATAAGAACTTTAAGATGGAATATTAATGTAAGGATTAAACAATAATAATAACAAATGTTAAGGTTAGAAGATCCACTAATGGTATGTCAAACAAGTATAGTATAAAACTCTTATTACTCAATTAGAAACCACATATAAAGGAGGTTCCAATCAGATTATAAATTGTTAACATGATTACATTAGCCATCTTATTCGATTAATGCTAATACCTGTAAATCTTATAAGACATTCCTGATTATAACTTCTGTTAACAACAAATCAAGTTCCTTTCATAGCTTAGGTGTCGATTATACCATACAGTATAGGTCATGAAAATGCCAAGCATTTATTGTACGAAGTGTTATGCAACATAAATCTAGATTAGTCATTTAACAAGTAAAGTATTAAAGAGTGAACAAGATAACAAATACAAAACATGTTAGTATCAAACATTAAAGTCCATATTAAGTTTACACTATACTTATTCTTATACCATTAGTGTAACCTTTTCACCTTGATATAATAAACTTCACTAAACATAATGAAAGAAAGAAAAATAAATAAACAAAATAAGAATATAAATAAAATAATTAACAAAGTAAATAAAAGAAAATGAAAGGCGTAAACTTGATATTAATGAAAGTAAAGTATAAACATTTCAAAAAATACAAAGAGAGAAAGCAAGAGCATGATCTTAATCTAGAGACTAAGATGCCTAAATGCATGGCAAATGCCTCCTTTTATAGGCCAAAATTGAGAACTATTGATTTGATGACTAATTGATAAGTGGGTGACCAACTCTTGACTTGGTGACAATCCTTATCTTCTCTTATCTGCCCAAAACATCATTGATAGCGTCAAAATTGGAACCACTTGAAAACATGAAAGTTATAGGAAATTGTCTCGTATTTCTTGTATAAAACATTGTGTCATTTGGAGTTCTAGAACTCCAAATATGGGTCAAACACTGAACAGTGTTCGGGCTAGAGGACTGATTTAGACTTCTTTGTTGTTGCTACAATTTGGACTTAAAAATGACCTTTTTAAGTCTCGGGCTCTATATAAAAATTGTAGGCCTATGTCTTACCTTTCTAGTCATATAAAGTAGATCTAAATATGAGATCTATAGCTCTAGACATGACCCAATTACCAAATAGTGTTTCGGTTTGGACTACACCAGCATCTTTTTTTTTTTTTTTTAAGTTTGACCATCTTTTTGTCCTTTCAATTTCAGTTCTTAAATTCATCAATCAATCCTTTCATTTATGTGATAAGCCTGTATTTAAAATGAACATTTACCATAAATTAAAGGTATCTTATATTATTAGATATGTTATTTTAAAACATACTTTAGTTAAGGATTTATTAATACTTTAAGTGCGAAAGGATGATATAAAACCTTAATAAAAAAATACACTTTTAAGTACTAATCACACCCCTAACCAGCTTATTACTAGTCCCTAGTAATCAAAGCGTTAAAATAGAAAAATAATTTATAAATTCTACAAAGCAAGGTGTTCATCAGTCAACTTCCATTAATTTATCCAGATAAACAAACTCTCATTAAATTTATATATTTGCTCAATACCTCTTAAGTAAGATATTAATAAACCTTTTTTTTTGTGCTCAATATATCAACACATAGCTATAAGTCTTTACTTGGAAGAAAATAAAATTCTTGTTCTAATGTTTAAGGTTAACTTTCATGGTTGAGATTTTTTTTTCTTTTTAAATATATATACATGTAACACAATGCATCTTTAACCCATGTAACGAGCTTTTGGCTAATGACTCCCAAACCAGTTGGTCTTAGGATATTAGGTGTTGAAACACCCTTACAAGTTTAGTAACTCGGGTTGCAGATATTGATACGTAGATAGTGCAATGTTTAATTCCCTTAAACTTTTCTCCTTAACCCATGTAACAAGCGTTTGGCTAATAGCTCTTAAGTGAGTTGACTTTAGAGTATTTGGTGTTAAAACACCCCTTCGGGCTTAATTGCTTAGGTTAAAGAGGCTACAAAACCAAACTTATCTATATTTTTATCATCATCATTTTTTTTTGCTCTTTTTTTGTTTTTTTTTTCAAATTATATACTACCTTTTTTTTAGTTATTACCTTTAACAAAAGAACATAAATAATATAATAATCCAATGTGCAACCCACAATCATATGTTAAAGTGTGTGTGTGAAATTGAGGTTTAAGAATATATGTTAAATGAGTATATGAGCAGAATTATGTGATAATAATGTGAGAGTTTGTAAAGTTGAATATTTTAAGAAGTATTATAATAGACTTTGTTAAGAATGGTTACTAAGATGCTTCTCGAGAGTCACTTTAACAAAAGAGCTCATTTACTCTGCCATCATAGTAACAACATTTTTGCACATGCTTTATGAAATAGAAAATACAGTTTTTTTTAACTACTACCCTCTCTCCCCAATCAAAACAAGACATTGTCCTCAATGTTCTAAAATAGAGAGATAGAGTACAGAAGATATTACCTGAAATAACAAACATTGACAAAATTGAAACACATTTAAACAAAAATAAAAATAACAAAATATAATAATAAAACAAAAAGACATAAAAATTCACAAATGAAGACTCAAATCCAATCTAAGCTTTTTACGGTTTTTCTTAGATGATCAATTTATGCGACTCATGTAGGGATTAATTACAAGAATGAAAAATTATAGTTGGTCAATCAATTATTCAGTAGTAGAAGCATAGATTATGAGTTATCGTGCAGAAGATGTTAGAAATTTCTATTCCAAAGCATGATTAAGAAAAGACAACAACTTATCATAATAACCATTAACATTTAACAGACCTATGAGTTTATGGTGAATGTGCAGTTGGACCCAAGAGAAAATATAAAAGATCTCTTCCAATGTGCTTAGACCACCTGGCAAGGCAATGAAGGCATCAACATGGTTAAACATTATATTCATTCGAGTAGACATTGTGGAGACCTGTAGTTCTTCTCTAATTGTTTTTTCAATGATGTCCCCTTGTGCTAAAGCTTCGGGAATGACCCTCAAAACCTGATTACCTCCTAAAAATGTAGCTATTAACACACCTCCCATTCACTTAAGACTACCTCCCCCATACACTAAATGAATCTTTCTCTCAGCTACCACTTGACCAAGATGATTTACTGATTCTAAAAACTCCTTTTCTATCCTAGGACCAGATCCACTGAAAACACAAATATTTCTTATATGATGACTTGAGGAACTTGTAGGCATGTGTGAAATGAAGAAATTAGAGGACTCACCTAATAATCAGACTTTTGCTTCAATCAACCAGCAAATATCTTCAAGAATTCCATGATTCATTAACAACCTTAATCTTGCACATCTAACACGATAAATTTTTATAATTATATTCTAAGGCAGAGCAGAAAAATACTTTTTTAATTTTTCAATATTAGTGTCCATTTCAAATGAGAATTGGAAGAGAGATTCAAAGAATTGCACAAATATATACACAAATATCAGTTATTATAGGAAACTGAAAGAACCGACTTAAGTCATGGAGTACCGTTGTCCGCCATTTGACCGGGGTGAGACAAACTAGAAAAAATCACTCAAAAAGAAACACAAAAACAATGTGAGAAAAAAATCAATTTTTATGTACAAGATCACCCAATTCAATAAAGTCATTTTCAATTGAAAAATTATCAAAGTAAACTTTCGAACGATGTCCATTTACCTTGAAAACACTGTCATTCTTTGGATTCTCAATATCACAAGCCCCATGTGGATACACATGTTTCACAATAAAAGGACCGCTTCGTCTTGAACTTAGTTTTGCAGGAAATGAATGTAGTTGAGAATTATAAAGCAAGACCTTTTGACAAACATTGAATGTTTTTCTCAAAATATTCTTGTCATGAAACTCTTTGATTCTTGCTTTATGAATTTTTGAATTTTCATATACATCATTTCTTATTTCCTCAAGCTCATTTATTTGTAATTTTCACATATGACTAGCATCATCAAGATTTGAATTGAAAGCTTTAATAGCCCAATAAGCTTTATGTTCAAGTTCCACAAACAATTGACAAAATTTTTCATAGACTAGTCTATAAGGTGACATACCTAATGATATTTTATAAGCAGTTCAATAAACTCAAAGTGTATCATTAAGTCTTAAAGACCAATCTTTCCTATTAGGGCTCACTATTTTCTCCAAAATGTGTTTGATCTCCGTATTAGCAAGCTCTACTTGTCCAGTTGTTTGTGGGTAATAAGGGGTGAGAATTTTGTATGTGATTTCATATTTCTTCATTAAAGACTTAAATGGCTTGTTGCAGAAATGTGTTCCACCATCACTTATGATGGCTTGAGGGATCCCAAATCGACTCAAAATATTTTCTTTCAAAAACTTTATCACTATTTTGTGATCATTGTTTTGACTTGGAATTGCCTCTGTCCATTTTGAAACATAATCTACTGCAACTAATATGTATAAGAAACCAAATGATGGAGGGAATGGACCTATGAAATCTATACCCCAGAAGTCAAAGATCTCAATGACAAGAATATGATTTAAAGGTGCTTGACCGCTTTTTATGATCGGCTTGTTTTAACTAGCAAGT
>SRLM01002661.1:15566-32705 GCA_015708895.1 Populus ilicifolia | reverse complement strand
ATTCAAGAACTTTCCTTTATCTTGGGTGCTCCAATGAGCTGGCAATTGTCCTGAAACAAGAAAATTGACAATATTAGCAAACCAAGGTACTGTAGAGACAGAAAATAAAGATTCATCGGGAAAGTAGTCATCGATTGGTGTGATGTCAGTTTCCGAATATGTTGTCAATCTTGACAAATGATCTGCGACAATATTTTCGCTGCCTTTTTTATCTTTGATTGTGATATCAAATTCTTGAAGTAACAAAATCCACCACACCAATCTAGCCTTAGAATCTTTCTTAGAAAGAAGATATTTCAATGCTGCATGATCACTAAAAACAACAACAGGTGAGCCAACAAGATAAGACCTAAATTTTTCACATGCAAATACTACTGCAAGTAATTCTTTTTCAGTGGTGGTATAATTCATTTGAGCATTATTTAAAGTTTTACTTGCATAGTAAATTACATAAGGTTTTTTATCTTTTCTTTGTCCCAAAACAGCACCTACGATATAATCACTAGCATCACACATTATTTCAAAAGGTAATGACCAATCAGGAGGTTGAATGACAAGAGCACAAGTAAGCAAGTTTTTAAGTTTAACAAAGGTTTTTTCACAATGTTCAGTCCATTGAAAAATATTATCCTTTGTTAGAAGGTTACTTAAGGGCTTAGATATTACGCTAAAATCTTTGATGAACCTTCTATAAAACCAGCAAGTCCTAAGAATGATCTAACATCTTTAATAGATTTTGGTGTTGGCAATTTTGCAATTAACTCGATTTTAGATTTGTCAACCTCAATTCCTTTTGATGAAACAATGTGACCAAGTACAATGCCGTTTGTTACCATAAAGTGACATTTTTCCCAATTCAGCACAAGATTCTTCTCTTCACACCTGGCCAAAACCTTTTCTAAGTTAGTCAAACAATCATCAAATGAATCGCCAAAAACAGAAAAATCATCCATGAAAATCTCAAGAAAATTTTCAACCATATCACTAAATATACTAAGCATGCATCTTTGAAATGTGGCTGGTGCATTACATAATCCAAAAGGCATCCTTCGATATGCAAAAGTACCAAATGGACATGTGAAAGTAGTCTTCTCTTGATCTTCCAATGCAATTTCAATTTGATTGTAACCCAAATAGCCATCTAGGAAACAATAAAATTCATAACCTGCATCTCTTTCTAGGATTTGATCCATGAAAGGTAATGGAAAATGATCTTTTCTAGTCATTGAATTAAGTTTGCTATAGTCAATGCACATGCGCCAACTAGTAATAGTTCTAGTGGGAATTAACTCATTGTTCTCATTTGTTATCACAGTGACTCCAGACTTCTTGGGTAGGACTTACCCATTTGCTGTCAGAAATAGGATAAATGATGTCATTATCTAGAAGCTTAATGACTTCATTTTTCACTACTTCTTTCATATTAGGATTTAGCCTTCGTTGCATTTCTCTAGAGGGTTTAGCATTTTCCTCCAAATAAATTCTGTGTGTACAAATCAAAGGACTAATTCCTTTTATATCAGCTATGGTCCATCCCAACGCATTTTTATGCTTTTTTAGAGTTTGTAATAACTTACCTTCTTGATGTGCATTAAGTTTAGAAGAGAGTATTACCGGAAAAGTTTCATTTTCTCCCAAAAATGAGTATTTGAGATTGGATGGCAACGACTTGAAGGTATGGATTTAATTGATCGTGGTGGAAATTCCTCAATTTGTGGCCTCCAATTACTTGTCTTTGATTCTTCCTGAAAATAAATCATTTGCAAATCATCAGATTCATCAATCTCAATTTCACTAGAAGTGGTTGGAAATTGATCATGAATTAATTTTTCAGTAAAGTCCACTTCCTGTAAATCATTATCATCTCTAGGTTGCTTGCAAATGTTGAAAATATTCATTTCCAATGTCATGTTTCCAAATGATAGCTTCATCAGTCCATTCCTACAATTAATCAATGCGTTAGAAGTTGCAAGAAACGGACGTCCTAAAATAACAGGAAATGAATTACATGCCTCAACAGGTTGTGTGTCCAAGACAACAAAATCCACAGGATAAATGAATTTATCGACTTGTACTAACACATCTTCAATTATTCCTCTAGGCACTTTTACAGATCTATCAGCAAGTAAAAGAGTTATAGAAGTTGGTTTTAACTCACCTAGATTGAGACTCTGAAAAACTGAATATGGAAGTAAATTCACACTAGCACCAAGATCAAGTAAGGCTCTTTCAATTTTATGCTTTCCAATAAAGCAAGAAATTGTAGGACAACCAGGGTCTTTATATTTCAAAGCATTATTGTTCTGAAGAATGTCACTTACTTGTTCGGCTAGAAAGGCTTTCGTTTTCACATTCAGTTTCCTCTTCACAGTGCATAGATCTTTCAAAAATTTAGCATAGGAAGGAATCTGTTTAATAGCATCCAGCAAAGGTATATTGATTCTTACCTGTTTGAAAGTCTCAAAAATTTCAGAGTTGTGATTGACTTTCCTTTGTTTGGTCATGGCCTGAGGAAATGGAAGTGCTGGCGGAGAATCAGTCTTTTCTTTGCAATTTTCAGGTTCAACCTCTTCCTTACCCTCAGAGATTGACTCATCATCTTTCTCATAAGGTTCAAGAGAAGGTTTTTCAATAACCTTACCACTGCGAAGAGTAGTGACTGATTTGACTTGATCCATGTGTTGGCTTCCAGAACTACTTGCATTTGCATTGTATTGCCCCTTGGGATTTTGTTGTGGTTGAGATGGAAACTTACCTTTCTCTTGGAAACTGAGAGCAGATGTTAATTTTGCAAGAGTATCTTTAAAATCTGTCATGTTTTGAGCAAGTTGAGTATTGATTGTCTCTTGCTTTTCAATGAATGCATGCAATGTTTCCTCAAGATTTCTTCTAGAAGGTGGAGCATAAGGAGGTGCATATCCTTGAGAATTTTGAAAATTATGATGTGCTTGAAATGGTGGTTGTGAAGTTTGTGCATCACTCTTCCAACTAATATTTGGATGATTTTTCCAACCAGGGTTGTATGTTTGTGAGTATGGGTTATGGTTGGCCCTTTGGAAACTGTTTAAAGCATGAGCTTGTTCATGGAGACATTCCTTAAAAGAAGGCAAGGTTGGACAGTTATCAGTTGAGTGTTCATTTGTTTCACATATTTGACATGCAATGTTTTCCATAGATTTTAATTGACCACTCTTTTTCAATTCTAGTGCCTCGACTTTTCTAGCTAAAGATGCAAACTTGGCTTGAAGGTCTAATCTTCTTTAAGGTTGTACATACCTCTACTAGATGTATGAGGTTGAGTTTTACTCGGTTCCTTATAAGTACCCGCGGTATCCCAATTTTGAGCATTTTCAGCTAATAAGTCTAAGCACTCCATTGCTTCATTAGGGTCTTTATCTTCAAAAGTTCCATTGCACATCAATTCAATCATTTGCCTATCTTTAAGCATTAACCCTTCATAAAAATGTGAAACCAATCTCCATGTTTCAAAACCATGATGAGGGCAAGTACTAAGGAAGTCTCGATACCTATCCCAACATTGGTAAAATGTTTCTCCTGGTTTTTGAGTGAAAGTGGTGATCTGTGTTTTGAAAGAGTTTATTCTATGAGATGGGAAAAACTTCTTTAAAAACTATTGTTGCATTTCATCCCAAGCATGAATGGATCCTGGTCTCAAATTTTGTAGCCATGTTTTAGCTTTATCTTTTAATGAAAAAGGAAAAAGTTTTAATCTGATGGTGTTTATCCTACAATTTACATTATTATATGTGTTGCAGACCTCCTTAAATTCTCTTAAATGCAAGTATGGATTTTTCAATTCTAAACCATGAAAAGAAGGTAAAAGTTGAATAATGTCTGGCTTAAAATTAAAATGAGATGCATCGGGAGGAAAAACTATGCATGATAGTGCACTTGTTCTTGTTGGATTCATGTGGTTTATAAGTGTTCTAGCACAGTTATTCTCATTATTCTCATTATGAAGTGATTGATTATCTTCTTCAGCCAAATTTTCTGAAAATGATGAGGATACCCTACAAAGTCTACCACTTGATGTACGTGACCACACTCTCATGCACGTGTAGGAATAGAATTAAAAGAAAAGGAAAATAAAAGAAGAAGAAACAAGAAGAACGAAAGAAAGAAAACAAATTTATATACAAGAAAAAGTGAAAAGAGAAAATAAACTAAAAATTATAATTTATACAAAACTTACCTCCCCGGTAACGGCGCCAAAAACTTGACACGACGAAAAGAGATTGATGTCTTCCTCCAAGTGCAGGAGTGTCGAAGTAATAAATAACCCGGCAAGACCGGGGTCGAACCACAGGGAGGTTATTGTACAAATTATAATAACAACAATACCACAACAACAATAATAACAATAACAACAATAACAACAACAACAACAACAATAATAATAATAATAATAATAATAATAATAATAATAGTAGTAGTAAAGAAAGAGAAGAAGAAGAAGATGATGATGATGATGAGATATTAAAGTAAGGATTAACAATGATAATAACAATTGTCAAGGTTAGAGGTTCCACTAATGGTGTGTCAAACAAGTATAGTATAAACTCTTATAGTTCAGTTGGAAACCACACATAAAGGAGGTTCTAATCAGATTATAGATTGTTAACATGATTACATTAGCCATCTTATTTAATTAATGCTAATACTTGTAAATTTCGTCAAGCATTCATGATTATAACTTATGTTAACAACAAAGCAAGTTTCTTTCATAGCTCAGGTGTCAGTTATACCATATAGTATGGGCTATGAAAGTGCCAAGCATTTGTTGTACCAATTGTTATACAACATAAATCAAGATTAGTCATTTGACAAGCAAAGTATTAAAGAGTGAACAAGATAACAAATATAAAACATGTTAGTATTAAACATTAAAGTCCATATTAAGTTTATACCATACTTATTCTTACACCATTAGTGTAACCGTTTCACGTTGACATAATTAACTTAGCTAGACATAATGGAAGAAAGAAAAATGGATAAACAAAATAAGAACATAAAAGTTAACTAAGGAAAGGAAAGGAAATGAAAGGCATAAACTTGATATTAATGAAAACAAAGCATAAAGAATACAAAGAGAGAAAACAAGAGCATGATCTTGATCTGGACACCAAGATGCCTAAATGCATGGCAAATGCCTCCTTTTATAGGCCAAAATTGGGAACTATTGATTTGATGACTAATTGATGAGTAGATGGCCAACCCTTGACTTAGTGACAATCCTTATCTTCTCTTGTCTGCCCAAAACATCACTGATGACGTCAAAATTAGAGCCACTTGAAACCATGAAAGTTCTAGGCAATTGTCTAAGCTTTCTTGTGTAAAACATTCAACTCATTTCGACTTCTAGAACTCCAGATATGGCCAAAATACTGAACAGTGCTCGGGCTGGAGGACAGATTCGGGCTTTTTTGTTGTTGCAATAATTTGGACTTGAAAATGGCCTTTTTAGATCTTGGGCTCCATATGAAAGTTGTAAACCTATGTCTTGCCTTTCCATCCATATAAAGTAGACCTAAATCTGAGATCTATAGCTCCAGATATGACCCAATTACCGAATAGTGTTCCGGTTTGGATTGCACCGACATCTCTTTTCTAAGTTTGATCATCTCTTTGCCTTTGCAATTGAAGTTCTTAAAGTCATCAATCAATCCTTTTATTTATGTGATAGGCCTGCATTTAAAATGGACATTTACCACAAATTAAAGGTATCTTATATTATTAGATAGATTATTATGAAACATACTTTAGTTAAGGAGTTATTGATACTTTAAGTGCAAAATGATGATATAAAACCATGATAAAAATGCACTTTTGAGTACTAATCAGATAACAAACAATGTCAAGGTTAGAGGATCCATTAACGGTATGTCAAACAAGTATAATATAAACTCTTATTATTCAATTGGAAACTACACACAAAGGAGGTTCCAATCAGATTATAGATTGTTAACATGATTACATTAGTCATGTTATTCAATTAGTGCTAATACTTGTAAATTTCATCAAGCATTCATGATTATAACTTATGTTAACAACGAAGCAAGTTTCTTTCATAGCTCAGGTGTCGGTTATCCCATACAGTATGGGTATGAAAGTGCCAAGCATTTGTTGTACCAATTGTTATACAACATAAATCAAGATTAGTCATTTAACAAGCAAAGTATTAAAGAGTGAACAAGATAACAAATATAAAACATGTTAGTATTAAACATTAAAGTCCATATTAAGTTTATACCATACTTATTCTTACACCATTAGTGTAACCTTTTCACGTTGACATAATTAACTTAGCTAGACATAATGGAAGAAAGAAAAATGGATAAACAAAATAAGAACATAAAAGTTAACTAAGGAAAGGAAAGGAAATGAAAGGCATAAACTTGATATTAATGAAGACAAAGCATAAAGAATACAAAGAGAGAAAACAAGAGAATGATCTTGATCTGGACACCAAGATAACTAAATGCATGGCAAATGCCTCCTTTTATAGGCCAAATTGGAAACTATTGATTTGATGACTAATTGATGAGTAGATGGCCAACCCTTGACTTGGTGACAATCCTTATCTTCTCTTGTCTGCCCAAGACGTCACTGATGACCTCAAAATTAGAGCCACTGTATTAGCTTTCTTGTGCAAAAAAATTCAGCTCATTTTGACTTTTAGAACTCAAGATATGACCAAAATACTGAATAGTGCTAGGGCTAGAGGACAGATTTGGGCTTCTTTATTGTTGAAACAATTTGGACTTAAAAATGACCTTTTTAGATCTTAGGCTCCATATAAAAGTTGTCGGCCTATGTCTTACCTTTCCATCTATATAAAGTAGACCTAAATCTGAGATCTATAGCTCTAAATATGACCCAATTACCAAATAGTATTCTGGTTTGGATTGCGCTGACATCTCTTTTCTAAGTTTGGCCATCTCTTTATCCTTTGCAATTTAAGTTCTTAATGTCATCAATCAATCCTTTTATTTATATGATAGACCTGTATTTAAAATGAATATTTACCATAAATTAAAGGTATCTAATATTATTAGATAGATTATTATAAAACATACCTTAGTTAAGGAGTTGTTGATACTTCAAGTGCAAAATGATGATATAAAACCATGATAAAAATACACTTTTGAGTACTAATCAGTCATGGTATGAGGAAATGAAAGTATTGGAATTAATCATTTCTTTACATTTTTTAGATTCAACTCCTTCCTTACCCTTGAAGATTGACTCATAATCTTTCTCATAAGGTTCAAGAGTAGGTTTTTCAATAACCTTACCACTACAAAGAGGAGTGACTGATTTGACTTGATCCATGTTTTGGCTTCAATGAATGCATGCAATGTTTCCTCAATATGTTTTCTAGGAGGTGTATATCTATGAGAATTTTAGAAATTATGGTGTGTTTAAATGATGGTTATGAAGTTTGTACATTGTTATTATCACTCTTCCAACTGAAATTTAGGTGATTTCTCCAACTAGGGTTGTATGTTTGCGAGTATGGGTTATAGTTGGCCCTTTGAGAATTGTTTAAAGTATAGGCTTGTTCATGGAGACATTCCTTAAAAGAAGTCAAGCTTGTTCATGGAGACATTCCTTAAAAGAAGTCAAGGTTGGACAATTATTAGTTGAGTGTTCATTTGTTTCATATATTTGACACATAATGTTTTTAACAGATTTTAAATGACCACTCTTTTTCAATTCTAGTGCCTCGACTTTTCTAGTTAAAGATGCAAACTTAGCTTGGAGGTCATGATCTTCTCTAAGGTTGTACATACCTCCACTAGATGTATGATGTTGAGTTTGACTCGGTGCCTCATAAGTACCTGCAGTGTCCCAATTTTGAGCATTTTCAGCTAACAAGTCTAAGTACTCCATTGCTTTATCAAGGTCTTTATCTTTAAAAGTTCCATTGCACATCAATTAAACTATTTACCTATCTTTAGGTGTTAACCCTTCATAAATGTGAAACCAATCTCCATGTTTCAAAACCATGATGAGGGCAAATATTAAACAAGTCTCGATACCTATCCCAACATTGGTAAAATGTTTCTCCTGGTTTTTGAGTGAAAGTGGTGATTTGTCTTTTGAAATAATTTGTTTTGTGAGATGGGAAATTTTTTTAAAAAAACTGTTGTTGCATTTCATCCCAAGTACGAATTGATCCTAGTCTCAAATTTTATAGCCATGTTTTAGTTTTATCTTTTAACGAAAAAGGAAAAAGCTTTAATCTAATGGTGTTCATGCTACAATTTGAATCATTATATTTGTTACAAACCTCCTCAAATTCCCTCAAATACAAGTATGAATTTTTCAATTCTAAGCCATGAAAAGAAGGTAAAAGTTGAATAATGTCTGGCTTAAAATTAAAATGAGATGCATCAGGAGGCAAAACTATGCATGGTGATGCACTTGTTCTTATGGGATTCATGTGGTCTCTAAG
Organism: Populus ilicifolia; assembly: GCA_015708895.1. Classification (NCBI taxonomy): domain Eukaryota; kingdom Viridiplantae; phylum Streptophyta; class Magnoliopsida; order Malpighiales; family Salicaceae; genus Populus; species Populus ilicifolia. The sequence continues at coordinate 24,226 of SRLM01002661.1, read as the reverse complement.
TGTTCTAGTACGGTTATTCTCATTATATTTTTTGAAAATGATGAGGATACTCTGCAAAGTCTACCACTTAATGTACATGACCACACTTTCATGCATGTGTAGGAAGAAAATGAATATAAAAGAAAGAAGAAAATGAAAAAGAAGAAAAAAAAACAAAAGAAACAAAGTTATATACAAGAAAAGTGAAACGAGAAAATAAAATAAATACTATAATTTGCACAAGAACTTACCTCCTCAGCAACGTCGCCAAAAACTGGACACGACTAAAAGATTGATGTCTTCTTCCAAGTGTAGGAGTGTCGAAGTAATAAATAACCAAGCAAAACCGAAGTGGAACCACATGGAGGTTAATTGTACAAATTATAAACAACAACAGTAACAACAATAACAACAATAATATTAGTAGCAATAACAATAACAATAGCAATAACAATAACAACAACAACAACAACAACAACAACAATAATAATAATAAATAAATAAATAAATAAAAAGAAGGAGAAGAAGAAAAAGATGATGATGAAGAAGAGAACTTTGAGATGGAATATTAACGTAAGGATTAAATAGTGATAATAATAAATGTCAAAGTTAGAGAATCCACTAATGGTATGTCAATCAAGTATAGTATAAATCTGATTATAAATTGTTAACATTATTACATTAGTCATCTTATTCAATTAATGCTAATACTTATAAATTTGATCAAGTATTAATGATTATAACTTATGTTAACAACATAAATCAAGATTAGTCATTTAACAAGCAAAGTACTAAAGAGTGAACAAGATAACAAATACAAAACATGTTAGTATCAAACATTAAAGTCCATATTAAGTTTACATTATACTTATTCTTACACCATTAGTGTAACCTTTTCACCTTGACATAATTAACTTAACTAGACATAATGAAAGAAAGAAAAATAGATAAACAAAATAAGAACATAAAAGTTAACTAAGTAAAGGAAAGGAAATGAAAGGCCTAAACTTGATATTAATGAAAGCAAAGCATAAACATTACAAAAAATACAAAGAGAGAAAGTAAGAGCATGATCTTGGTTTGAAAGCCAAGATGCCTGCTTGACCGCTTTTTATGATCGGCTTGTTTTAACTCGCAAGTGCATGAATGTGCAATGTAGCAATTAACTCGGTAAGATCGAGGTCATATCCACAGAGAGTTAGATCTGGAAATTAAGCTAGGTAACCAAAAAAAAACTCAAGAGAAATTAAATTAACAATAACTTGGTTGAAAATAATTGATGGATTTTTTTTCAAAGATGAAAAGGTGTAAATAGATTTTAAAAGACAAGAAAAAGTAAGACTTAGTCCAAATAATTTTAATGGTGATGCATTGGTGATTTCTTCAACATATATAAGATAACTCAACCTAATATCAACGATGGTGATATTAGATCGGAAGACATTACAATGAAGTTTAGAAAAATGAAAATTGATTATTGCTTAAGAATGAACAAGTACTTTCATATTAAGTAAGACATTGAATCAAGCAATCTCTATACCAAAACTAAAGTTTGTGCATAAAAATTCAAGATTATAACATTACCTAAATGATTTCTAAAATTTCTTTGCAATAATCACCATCATCCTTGATTTGGATCCAAGAAAGAGATTAGCCAATCATGATTTTATATAAGAACACTTCAATAAACATGAGATAACTTGAATCAAACTAAAATAATAAGTTTTACAAACTAAAGAACAGAAATCTATAAAGAAGAACACAACACAATTTCAGAAAAAATTCGGACACAAATCTGACTCTAAATTTGGACAGCAATTTGACCCTTTTAGAAGCCTCCTCTCGAGATGTCTATTAGAGACATATTTATAGGCAATTCTATCACCTTTCCAGATGAGCTTTGCAACCACTTTGGTGCACATTTTTCTTCCTCATTTATGAGCTATCTCTTTCTTCTTTTTGACTCAAAATAATGTAAAAATATCCCCTCCAGCTTTCCATCCATGTGCTTGCCTTTTTGGATCAATGAATTACCCAAAATAAATCAATTGTTATTGTGTGGACATGTAAGATCATGGATTGTTTTTGGGCTGATTTGAAGGTTGATTTAGGGCTGATTTGGGGCTGAATTTAAGCATCAAATAAGTATACAAATATACCTGTTATTTGGGATAAGATTGACATTGAAACCTTGAGTGTTTAATGGTTGAAGTTTGCACACAACATAAGGCAAGTTTGGGTTTGAAATAGATCATATGATATTCTTTTCTAGAATTGGAATAGAATTGATTTTTGGGACAAATTTGGAGAACTTATTTGAATCAAGATTTGCTTCAATTTTCAACTAAATATCTCTTCAATTCTTTGTTCTAAATTCCGATGTTGAATTTCCTGAATTAATTAATTTAAGCTCCAAAAACCTATCGAAACATTAAAACAAACTTCATTACTAAAAAGCACATCAATTATTATAAAAAGACCAAATAAAAACAATAAATACATATGTAAAATAAGAGACTTAATGATTCTTTTGATGCACAATCACATCCCCCAACTTAGATTTTGCTAGTCCTCAAGCAAAACAAAACATAAAACCTTTGGAATAAAAAGAATAATAACAATCATAATTAAGCTCAATTCATCACACTCGAAGGAACTATCATGCAAACATTGGTATCTTTAACTTAGTGTACACAATAGCAAATAAAAAAAAATAAGCATACTCACTTTCTCTAAACCAAAATTTCCAAATTCAGTCATATGTATTGTGCAACCAACATAATTGATCCATACGAAAACTCAACTTGTAATCTTCCCTTCTCACCAACACAAACAAGGTAGCAAACTAGAGAAATATCTATATATTTTTTCTTTCTTGCTTTTTTTTTTGTTTTTTTTTTGAAGATATGATTTATTCTTTGTCTTTAAGTAGTCACTTCCCTTTTGACGCAAATACAAACATTTGTGATGAATGCATCCGGTTACTCACAAAGTCACAAACTTAAAGTGCTTTGCATCCTCATATTTTAAGCTGCCGTTTGACGTAAAGATAAACATTTGTGATGAATACCCCTAGTTACTAAGCAACTCAAAACATTGGAGTAGATAGAACTTTGTACACATTTATTTATTTATTTGTGTAATAATTATTACTTTATTTACTTAAACCTTGTTTAGGACTGGATCAAAAGGGATAATCACAAGTAAAGCATCATACTCATCTTTTATGCACAACTCACAACTTTTACAATGAAAGATGTACTTTAGTAATCTTAGAAAAAAAGTATGCTATATCTTGCTTTATAAGATATTATCTATCCCAAATTAAAGCATGCAATGTTCAACATAATAATGAATCCATAAATGTAATGATGATCCTAAACAAGTCTCATTCACATACAAATGCAAGTTTTTTTTTTTAACAAGTATGATTATCTCAAGCATTCAACATAATAAAATATCTAAAATTAAGTTTTACATTATCCTTAATGTAAAAGAGATAATGTAAAAGAGAAAGAGAAGAAAAGTATAAAGATTAGAAAATTGTAACTCCCCTTCTATTTTCAAGGATGAATGTCTGATTGAATTGGGCATGAGCTGACTTCTTACTTGATTTTTTTTAACCTGCATATCACAACTAAAAGAAAATATTTTTTTTTATATAAAGAACCTCACACCCCCCCAACTTAAAATAATGCATTGTCCTGAATGCATGAACAAGAAAATATAAGAGATGGAAGCAAGAAGAAAAAAATGAAAAATGAAAAATAAAAATAAAAATAAAAACTCATTACTTCTGATACTACAATGGTATTAGATCTTCAAGATCCAATGTCTTAACTTCAGCCACAACGTTTTCAAGATAAGGTTTCAATCGTGACCATTTACTTTAAAAATATTTCCATTCTTGGGATTTTCTACCTCAAATGCACCATGCTCAGAGATGGATTTAATCACAAATGGACCAATCCATTTTGTCTTCAACTTCCCAAGAAAAAGATGTAATCGTGAATTATACAAGAGAACCTTTTGACCAACATGAAAAGATTTTCTAAGAATATGTTTATCATGCAAAGTTTTCATCTTATGTTTTGAAATTTTTGCATTTTCAAATGCATCATTTCTCAGCTCCTCTAATTCATCCAATTGAAGCTTTCTATTTTTACCAACCTCATTTTCATTGTCATTGAATTGTCGAATGGCCCAATATGCACGGTGCTCAATCTCAATAGGGAGATGACAAGGCTTTCCATAAATTAGCCTATAAGGAGACATTCCTAAAGAGGTCTTATAAGCAGTGCGATATGCCCACAAAGCATCAACTAGTCGTAGGGACCAATCTTTACGATTTGGATTGACTGTTTTCTCTAAAATGTTCTTAATCTCCCTATTTGCCAACTCAGCTTGGCCACTAGTCTGTGGGTGATAGGGGGTACTAACCTTGTGAATTACACCATATTTTCTCATCAACATCCCAACAGGCTTGTTACAAAAATGTTTTCCCCCATCACTAATCATAGCTCGGGGCATGCCAAAACGAGAGAAAATATTTTCTTTCAAGAATTTGACCACAACTTGATGGTCATTGGTTCGAGATGCAATGGCCTCTACCCATTTAGACACATAATCAACAGCTACAAGGATGAATTGGTAACCAAATGAGCTTGGAAAAGGTCCCATGAAATCAATCCCCCAACAATCAAATATTTCCAAAACAAGGATGGGGTTAAGGGGCATCATGTTACGCCTAGTGAGGCTACCTAGTCGTTGGCATCGGTCACATGCAACACAGAAAGCATGAACATCTTTAAACATGGTGGGCCAATAAAAACCACACTGCAAGATTTTGGCAATGGTTTTCTTGGAAGAGAAATGCCCACCACAGGCTAATGCATGACAAAAATTAATGACACTTGGAATTTCATGATCAGGGATGCACCGCCTAATAATTTGGTCAGGATAATATTTAAATAGGTAGGGGTCATCCTAAAAAAAGGTGCGCACATTGCGCAAGAATTTTTGTTTGTCAAGTTTAGACCAATGAGAAAGAATTTGACTTGTGGCTAGGTAATTTGCTATGTCAGCATATCATGGAGAACCAATGTAGGAGATAGCTTGAAAGACGAGATAAATGATCAGCCACTACATTCTCTACTCCCTTTTTATCTCGAATTTCAAGGTTAAACTCTTGGAGTAGGAGGATCCATCGAATTAAACGTGGTTTGACATCTTGTTTTGTGATCAAATATTTCAATGCTGCATGATCAGTGAAAACAATAACAAGAGATCCAACCAAATAAGACCTAAATTTGTCTAATGCAAAGACCACAGCTAAGAGTTATTTTTCAGTTGTAGTGTAATTCAATTGAGCATCATTCAAAGTCTTGCTAGCATAATATATGACATGAGGTTTCTTGTCTTTTCTTTGCCCTAAAATAGCCCCAACTGCAAAATCACTAGCGTCACACATTAGTTCAAATGGTAAAGACCAATCAGGAGCTTGCATGATTGGTGCAGTTGTTAACAACCCTTTAAGCTTTTCAAAAACTTCTTGACATTTTGATGTCCAATCAAATTTGACATCTTGTGATAACAAGTTACACAATGGTTTGGCAATGGTACTAAAAGAATGAATGAATCTTTGATAAAAACCAGCATGTCCTAAAAAGGATCTCACATCTTTCACAGTCCTAGGGGTAGGTAATTTTTGAATGATTTCCACTTTTGACTTATCTACCTCTATTCCTTTTGAAGAGACAATGTGACCTAAGACAATGCCATGTGTCACCATAAAATGACACTTCTCCCAATTGAGTACAAGATTGCTCTCTTCACATCTTTCAAGGACTTTTTCTAAATGCATTAGACATAACTCATATGAATCCCTATAAACTGAAAAATCATCCATAAAAACTTCTATTCCTTTTGACTTATCTACCTCTATTCCTTTTGAAGAGACAATGTGACCTAAGACAATGCCATGTGTCACCATAAAATGACACTTCTCCCAATTGAGTACAAGATTGCTCTCTTCACATCTTTCAAGGACTTTTTCTAAATGCATTAGACACAACTCATATGAATCCCCATAAACTGAAAAATCATCCATGAAAACTTCCAGAAAATTTTCCACCATGTCACTAAAGATACTCATCATACACCTTTGAAAAGTGGCAGGTGCATTACACAAACCAAAAGGCATTCTTCTATAAGCATAGGTACCAAAAGGACAAGTGAAAGTGGTTTTTTCTTGGTCTTCTAAAGAAATCTCAATTTGTTTGTAACCTGAGTATCCATCAAGAAAACAATAGAAAGCTCTTCCAGCTACTTTTTCAAGCACTTGGTCTAGAAATGGAAGCGGAAAATGGTCCTTCCTAGTCACCATGTTCAATTTACGATAATCAATGCACATACGCCATCTAGTTTGGATTCTAGTTGGTACCAGCTCATTATTTTCATTCTTCACTACCGTGACTCCAGATTTTTTAGGGACAACTTAGGTTGGACTAACCCATTTTGAGTTTGCAATAGGGTAAATGATACCTGTATCAAATAACTTAAGCACTTCACCTCTCACTACTTCCTTCATGTTTGGGTTCAATAGTCTTTGCATTTGCCTCACAGATTTAGCCTCTTCTTCAAGATAGATTCTATGTGTACATAAAAGAGGGCTAATTCCTTTCAAGTCAGTAATTTTCCACCCAATTGCTTTCTTATGTTTTCTCACGAGTCTCAAAAGTTTTTGTTCTTGCTCTATGCTAAGTTTTGATGAGATCACAATAGGATATGATTCATCTTCCCCTAGAAAAGCATACTTAAGATCACTCGGTAAAGGCTTCCTTTCTTGTTTATAAGGCTGGACAAGAGATGCCTCAACTTTCACATGAGGTGAAATCAAAGGCTTAAACGATGGGGTCCATTGACCTATTGACATAATAGGCATTGGATCTAGATAAGTCTCGAGTTTTCTTACTTCCTCATCAACATATTCCAAAGAACAAAATCTTTCATCATGAATTAAAGTTCTCTCCAATGGATCCTTGATCCACACTCTCTCAAAGAGTTCTTGACAAACTGTTTGGATCAAATCTACCTCTCTAATGTCCTCATGTTCCCCAATTTGTTTGGAGATATTGAATATATTCATCTCCACAGTCATATTCCTAAAAGACAATTTCATCACCTCATTTCTACAGTTAATTAAGGCATTGGATGTAGCTAGGAAAGGTCTCCCTAAAATGACTAGGATGGGAGCATTAGAACCTTGAATTGGTGCGGTGTCTAACACTACAAAATCAACAGGAAAGTAGAATTTATCTACTTGGACCAACACATCCTCAACGATACCCCTGAGAATCTTGATTGACCTATCAGCTAATTGAAGGGTGATTCGAGTAGGTTTGATTTCTCCTAAACCTAATTGTTCGTAAACAATGTAGGGTATTAAATTCACACTTGCTCCTAAATCCAACAAAGCCTAATCTATCTTATGACTTCCAATAATGCATGAAATGGTAGGACAACCAAGATCTTTGTATTTGGGAGGGGTCTTAAACTAGATGATGGCACTAGCATGTTCAGTTAGAAAAGCTCTTTCTTTCACATTCAATCTCCTGTTGACTATGCATAAATCCTTAAGAAACTTTGCATAAGATGAAACTTGTTTAATTGCATCAAGGAGTGGAATATTAACTTTCACTTGTTTGAACAATTCATAGACTTCTAAGTTCATATGATCTTGTTTAGGTTTCCCTAACCTTAGTGGAAATGGTGCTCTAGGAACAAATTCTAAATCACTCACTTTGACTCCAATTTTTCTTGAATCATCTCCTTTCTCTCTCATCTCTTTCTCATTTATCTCACTTTCTTTATCACTCAAACTCTCATTTGTCACTTGTGTTTTGATTCCCTCTTCACTTTCCCTAGATTTCTCCTCTACAATACCTGTAGGAATCCTAAAACGTATACCTTTGTCAATAATCTTTCCACTTCTAAAAGTAGTGATGGCTTGGACTTGTTCATGGTTTGAAGGTTCACTAGGTGAAGATTCACTCATGTGTACCTGACCTCTAGGATTGGGCATTGGTTGAGCTGGGATTTTTCCCTTCTCTTGAATGCTTAATGATTGAGTCAACTTAGTTAGTTGACTTCGAATGTCATCTAAGGTCCTATTGGTCTGGTCTTGGAATTTGTAAGCTTGATTGTTGATTCCTCCTTGTGTTTGCATGAATTGTTGAAGAGTATCCTCTAAGGATCTCTTATGAGGTGGTTAGTATGTGTTATGTATGGGGGCATGAAATGGTTGGGGTGGAGGTTGAAATGTTTGAGGAGCTGAAGAGCCCTCATTTCTCCATCCAAAATTTAGGTGGTTCCTCCATCCAGGATTATAGGTCTCAGAGTAGGGATTGCCTACTTGGTTTGGAAATGGCTTTCTAACATTACTTGAATTAGAAGTTTGGCCATATAGCACTTCCTTGAAGGCTGGAATGGTAGGGCACTTAGTTGTCCTATGCCCTTTGCTCTCACAAACAACACAACTTTCCTCTTGTTGTTCACTCATGACATGTATTTTTTTAATCTTAAGAGACTCTACTTTCCTAGCCGACGAGGCTAATCTAGCATTGAGGTCATCAGTCTCTTTCAATTGAAACTTCCCACTTGAATGAGAAATGGTGTTTCTA
>SRLM01002661.1:0-14067 GCA_015708895.1 Populus ilicifolia | reverse complement strand
AACCAAAAAAAAAAAAAACTAACAATTAGTAGTCCAACAGTCTAATATCTGAAAAGTTAAGGTCATTTTTTTTTGGGCGGTAAAACCAGCCATTTGATTTTTTTTTTCAATTTTTTTTAGGCGGTTAAACCAGCCAATTGATTTTTATATATATATATATATATATTATTATTTTCAATAATTAAATCTTAATTTGTTACCTTTGCTTGCTAGCTCCCGGCAACGGCGCCAAAATTGCTTGACTGCTTTTTATGATCGGCATGTTTTAACTCGCAAGTGCATGAATGTGCGATGTAGCAATTAACTCGGTAAGATCGAGGTCATATCCACGAAGAGCTAGATTTGGAAATGAAGCTAGGTAACATAAAAAAACTCAAGAGAAATTAAATTAACAATAACTTGGTTGAAAATAATTGATGAATTTGTTTTCAAAGATGAAAAAGTGTAAATAGATTTTAAAAGACAAGAAAAAGTAAGACTTGGTCCAAATCAATTTTAATGGTGATGCATTGGTGATTTCTTCAACAAATATAAGATAACTCAACCTAATATCAACGATGGTGATATTAGATCGGAAGACATTACAATGAAGTTTAGAAAAATAAAAATTGATTATTACTTAAGAATGAACAAGTACTTTCATATTAAGTAAGGCATTGAATCAAGCAATCTCTATACCAAAACTAAAGTTTGTGAATAAAAATTCAAAATTATAACATTACCTAAATGATTTCTAAAATTTCTTTGCTATAAATCATTCATGAAGAAAATAAGAAGATAAACATTAAGATTCATTCATATCCTAAAGAACTCACCTCAATCACCATCATCCTTGATTTGGATCCAAGAAAGAGATTAGCCAATCATGATTTTATATAAGAACACTTCAACAAACATGAAATAACTTGAATCAAACTGAAATAATAAGTTTTACAAACTAAAGAACCGAAATCTATGAAGAAGAACACAACACAATTTCAGAAAAAATTCGGACACAAATCTGACTCTAACTTTGGACAGCAATTTGACCCTTTTAGAAGCCTCCTCTCGAGATGTCTATTAGAGACATATTTATAGGCAATTCTATCACCTTTCCAGATCATTAAAGAACAATGCATTTGGACACTTGAGTCAAAAGGTATGGGTAAAACACCAAAAGGTGTTTTGAAACATCAAATGAGGACAACTTTGCAACCACTTTGGTGCACGTTTTTCTTCCTCATTTATGAGCTATCTCTTTCTTCTTTTTGACCCAAAATAATGTAGAAATATCCCCTCCAGCTTTTCATCCATGTACTTGCCTTTTTGGATCAATGAATTACCCAAAATAAATCAATTGTTGTTGTGTGGACATGTAAGATCATGGATTGTTTTTGGGCTGATTTGAAGGTTGATTTAGGGCTGATTTGGGGCTGAATTTAAGCATCAAATAAGTATACAAATATACCTGTTATTTGGGCTAAGATTGACATTGAAACCTTGAGTGTTTAATGGTTGAAGTTTGCACACAACATAAGGCAAGTTTGGGTTTGAAATAGATCATATGATATTCTTTTCTAGAATTGGAATAGAATTGATTTTTGGGACAAATTTGGAGAACTTATTTGAATCAAGATTTGCTTCAATTTTCAACTAAATATCTCTTCAATTCTTTGTTCTAAATTCCGATGTTGAATTTCCTGAATTAATTAATTTAAGCTCCAAAAACCTATCGAAACATTAAAACAAACTTCATTACTAAAAAGCACATCAATTATTATAAAAAGACCAAATAAAAACAATAAATACATATGTAAAATAAGAGACATAATGATACTTTTGATGCACAATCAATGCCTAAATGCATGACAAATACCTTCTTTTATAGGTGAAAATTTGAAACTATTGATTTGATGACTAATTGATAAGTAGGTGACCAACTCTTGATTTGGTGGTAATCCTTATCTTCTCTTGTCTGCCCAAAATGTCATTGATAACATTAAAATTAAAGTCATTTAAAACATGAAAGTTGTAGGAAATTATCTCAAATTTCTTCTGAAAAAAAGTTAGTTTATTCAGACTTCTAGAACTCCAGAGACGGGCCAAAAACTGAACAGTGCTCGGGCTAGAAGACAGATTTAGACTTCTTTGTTGTTGCTTCAATTTGAATTTGAGAATGACCTTTATACATCTTGGGCTCCATATGAAAGTTGTAGGCCTATGTCTTACCTTTCTATCCATATAAAGTAGACCTAAATATGAGATCTACAGCTCCAGATATGACCCAATCACCAAATAGTGTTCCAGTTTGGACTGTATCGACATCTCTTTTCTAAGTTTGGCTATTTCTTTGTGCTTTCAATTTTAGTTTTTAAATTCATTAATTAATCATTTTATATATATGATAGGCCTGCATTTAAAATTAACATTTACCATAAATTAAAGGTATCTTATATTATTAGATATATTATTATAAAACATGCTTTAATGAAGGAGTTATTGATACTTCAAATGCAAAATGATAACATAAAACCTTGATAAAAAGTATGTTTTTAAGTACTAATTAGTTGGTTGTGCAAGTTTTGATTAAGGTTAAACTTGGGGATTCTTTAGAGCATCAGAAGGAGGTCTTAGTACATTTAATCCTTGTGCAAGAGGGATCCAAACCACCCTTATTTGGGCTATGAAGTTTCAACAACAAGACTTTTAATTTTATATGAATTCTAGTTAGGCTTTTTATGTGATGTTTCCATGTGCTTTGTGGATTCCTAATTAGTTTTGAATTTGTTTTATTATGTGTAGAAGCATTAATTATTTTCTTTAAATAGTAGAATTATTTTATTTTATTTCATTTGTTTGTCAGGTGAAGAGAAAATATAACAAAGCAAATAAAGGAATCTAAACTAACTTAGAAAACATATGTGGCCATAAAGTTTTCTTATTATGCAAGAAGAATACTTTAGCAACTTAATTGTGTTTCATAGTAATGAAAGGATACCAAAAAATGGCAAAGAAAAGCATTAAGGCTCTATTTGTTTGCTGAAAATTTGTTTTTTTTTTAAGTGATTTTGTAAATCCCAGGAAAATCAAGGTTGGATTAAATTAAAGGAAATAAACTGAACTAAAAAATAAATGAAGGCAAAACAAATACATTTAAAGAAAATGTGTCTTAAATGAAAATAAGAATAATTATAGAGCATAAATACTCCTCTTCTAAAAATAATAATAATAATAAATAGATTGATAAAGATTTACGACTATTATAAAGAAAAAGAAGAGAGAGTTTTTGCATCCATTTTTACAAATCAAGAAACATAAAAATTCCAAGAACCCACCTAAGATTAAGTGTTATACATAGAATAAATACTGGTGGGCAAAGGATTAACAAGAAAATTTTAACAAGAAGAGAAGAAGGCAGGGCCAACTGTCATTAGAAAGAAAGAGGGAGTTGAAGACTGAAACCTTGATTTGTACTGAGTAAAGTGTTCTAAACATGATTTTAGAAGTCATTTCAAAGTTGATTATAAATTGATGCCTAGATGTTGAATTATAGTTAGAGTCCTTAGACTTGAATTGAGAGAAAAGTATGAGTTGTTAAACTAAATAACTAGTGACTAGTTATAAGTTGGTTGGGAGGTGTGATATTTTAACGCTTTGATTACTAGAGACTAGTAATAAGCTGGTCAAGGGGTGTGATTAGTACTTAAAAGTGTATTTTTTTTAAAGGTTTTATATAATCATTTTGCACTTGAAGTATCAATAACTCCTTAACTAAAACATATTTTATAAAAAAAAAATCTAATAATATAAGATACCTTTAATTTATGGTAAATGTTCATTTTAAATGTAGGCCTATCACCTAAGTGAAAGGATTGATTGATGGGTTTAAGAACTAAAATTAAAAGAATAAAGAGATGACTAAATTTAGAAAAAAGATGTTGATGAAGTTCAAACTGGAACACTACTCGGTAATTGAGTCATATATAGAACTGTAGATCCTGAATTTAGATCTACTTTATATGAATGAAAGGTAAGACATAAGCCTATAACTTTCATATAGAGATCTGGTTTTAAAAAAGCTATTTTTGAGTTCAAATTATTGCAACAATGAAGAAGTTTGAATCTGTCTTGTAGCCTAGATATTGTACAGTGTTTAGCCTATATTTAGAGTTCTAAAAGTTTAAATGATGTCTATTTGTTTTCCTGGAAAGCTGACATAATTTTCTACAATTTTCATATTTTATGTGGTTTCAATTCTAACATTATCAATGATATTTTGGGTAGATAAAAGAAGATAAAGATTGTCATCAAGTCAAGAGTTGGTCACCCACTCATCAATTAGTCATTAAATCAATAGTTTCCAATTTTGTCCTATAAAAGGAGGCATTTGCCATGCATTTAGTTATCTTGGTTTCTAGATCAAGGTCATGCTCTTTCTTTCTCTCTTTGTATTTTTAAGTTTTATTTTCATTAATATCTTATTTTTTATGTCTTTCATTGTTTTTCCTTTACTTAGTTAACATTTATCTTATTTATGTTCTTATTTTGTTTATTTATATTTATCCTTTTATTATGTTTAGCTAAGTTTATTATGTCAAGGTGAAAACGTTACACTAATGGTGTAAGAATAAGTATAATGTAAACTTAACATGGACTTTAATGTTTGATACTAACATGTTTTGTACTTGTTATTTTATTCACTTTTTAATACTTTTCTTTTTAAATGACTAATTTATATTTATGTTGTATAACACTTGGTACAACAAATACTTAATACTTTCATAACCCATACTGTATAGTGTAACCGACACCTAAGTTATGAAAGAAATTTGATTCGTTGTTAACATAAGTTATAATCATAAATGCCTAACAACATTTACAAGTATTAACATTATTTGAATAAGATAATTAATGTAATCATTTTAACAATTTATAATATGATTGCAACCTCTTTTGTATATGGTTTCCAATTGAATAACAAGAGTTTGTGTTATACTTGTTTGACATACCATTAGTGGATCGTCTAACCTTGACATTTGTTGTTATCATTGTGTAATCTTTTACAGTAATCTTCATCTCAAAGTTCTTATCAACTTCTTCTTCTACTACAACTATTATTATTATTATTATTGTTGTTGTTGTTGTTGTTGTTGTTGTTGTTATTTATAATTTATGCAATTAACCTTCTTGTGGTTCGACCTTGATCTTGCCGGGTTGTTTATTACTTCGACACTCCTGCACTTGGGAGAAGACATCAATCTTTTGGTTGTGTCAAGTTTTTGGTGCAGTTGTCGAGGAGGTAAATTCTTGTATAAATTATAATTTTTATTTTATTTTATTTTTTTACTTTTCTTGTATCTAACTTTATTTCTTTTATTTTGTTTTTTTTCTTTTACTTCTCCTTCTTTTGTTTTTTTTTCCTTTTATTCTATTCCTACATGTGCATGAGAATGTGATCATGTATATTAAGTGGTAGACTTTATAGGGTATCCTCATCATTTTCAGAAAATATGGCCAAAGAAGATAATCAATCACTTTATAATGAGAATAACGAGAATAATCATGTTAGAACACTTAAAGACCACATGAATCCCACAAGAACAAGTGCACCATCATTCATAGTTTTACCTCCTGATGCATCTCATTTTAATTTTAAGCGAGATATTATTCAACTTTTACCTTCTTTTCATGTCTTAGAATTGGAAAATCCATACTTGCATTTAAGAGAATTTGAGGAGGTTTGTAACACATATAATGATTCAAATTGTAGCATGAACACCATTAGATTAAAGCTTTTTCCTTTTTCATTAAAAGATAAAGCTAAAACATGACTACAAAATCTGAGACTAGGATCAATTCATGCTTGGGATGAAATGTAACAATAATTTTTAAAGAAGTTTTTCCCATCTCACAGAACAAATTATTTCAAAAGAAAAATCACCACTTTCACTAAAAAACAAGGAGAAACATTTTACCAATATTGGGATAGGTATCGAGACTTGTTTAATACTTGTCCTCATCATGGTCGAAACATGGACATTAGTTTCATATTTTTATGAAGGGTTAACACCTAGAGATAGATAAATAGTTGAATTGATGTTCAATGGAACTTTTAAAGATAAAGACCCTAATGAAGCAATAGAGTACTTAAACTTGTTAGATGAAAATGCTTAAAATTAGGACACCGCAGGTACTTATGAGGCACCGAGTCAAACTCAACCTCATACATCTAGTGGAGGTATGTACAAACCTTAGAGAAAATCATGGCCTCCAAACCAAGTTTGCATCTTTAGCTAAAAAAGTCGACGCACTAGAATTGAAAAAGAGTGGTCATTTAAAATCTGTTAAAAATATTATGTCTTAAAATGTGAAACAAATGAGCACTCAACCAATAATTGTCCAACCTTTCCTTCTTTTAAGGAATGTCTCCATGAACAAGCTCATACTTTAAACAGTTTTCAAAGATCCAATCATAACCTATACTTGCAAACATACAACTCTGGTTAGAGAAATCACCTAAATTTTAGTTGAAAGAGTGATAACAATAATGCACAAACTTCACAACCATTGTTTCAAGGATACCATAATTTTCAAAATTCTCATGGATATACACCTCTTTATTCTTCATTTATTAGAAGAAATTTTGAGGAAACTTTGTCTGCATTCATTTAAAAGCAAGAGAAAATCAACACTCAACTTGCTCAAAGCATAATATATTTTAAAGATACTCTGGCAAAATTCACATATGCTCTTAGTTTTCAAGAGAAAGGTAAGTTTCCATCTCAACCACAACAAAATCCCAAGGGGCAATACAATGCAAATGCAATTAGTTTTGGAAGTCAACACATGGATCAAGTTAGATTAGTCATCACTCTTCGTAGTGGTAAGGTTATTCATAAATCAATTCTTGAACCTTGTTGATTAGTACTTAAAAGTGCATTTTTATTAAGGTTTTATATCATCATTTTGCACTTGAAGTATCAATGACTCCTTAACTAAAGCATGCTTTATAATAACATATGTAATAATATAAGATACCTTTAATTTATGGTAAATATTTATTTTAAATGCAGGCCTATCATATAAATAAAAGGATTGATTGATGAGTTTAAGAATTAAAATTAAAAGGATAAAGAGATAGCTAAACTTAGAAAAAAGATGTTGATGCAGTCTAAACCAGAACACTATTTGGTAATTGGGTCATATTTGGAGCTGTAGATATCAGATTTAAGTCTACTTTATATGGATGGAAAGGTAAGACATAGGCCTACAACTTTTATATGGAGCCCAAGATCTAAAAAGCTCATTTTCAATTCCAACTTATAGCAACAACAAAGAAGTTTGAATCTGTCCTATAGCCCGCCCACTATTCAGTGTTTGGCTCATATGTGGAGTTTTAGAAGTCCAAATGATTGTCACCAAGTCAAGAGTTGGCCAGCCACTTATCAATTAGTCATCAAATCAATAGTTCTCAATTTTGGCCTATAAAAGGAGGCATTTGCCATGCATTTAGGCATCTTGGTTTTCAAATCAAGATAATACTCTTGCTTTCTCTGTTTGTATTTTTGTAATGCTTATGTTTTACTTTCGTTAATATGTTGTTTATACATTTTATTTCTTTTCCTTTACTTAGTTAACTTCTATCTTATTGATGTTCTTATTTTGTTTATTTATTTTTCTTTCTTTCACTATGTTTAGTTAAGTTTATTATGTCAAGGTGAAAAGGTTATACTAATGGTCTCAAAGTTCTCATCAACTTCTTTTTCTTTACTACTACTACTACTAGTATTATTATTATTATTGTTATTATTTTTATTGTATTGTTGTTATCTATAATTTATATATTTAACCTCCCTGTGGTTCAAACTTGGGCTTGCTAGGTTATTTATTATTTCGACACTTCTACACTTGGGAGAAGACATCAATTTTTTGGTCGTGTCACTTGTAAGAAAGATGATGATTCAATCTCTCACGCCATGACCAAATGAGAAGAAATCGAGGATGAAAAAGGCACCAAAATAATTCATGCGGATCTTTTGTTAAGAGTGACAACAGTTCGACATCCAACATCACACCAATCGATGATTACTTTCCTAACGAATCTTTACTTTCTCTTAGTCTAATGCCTTGGTATCATAACTCATACTGTATGGTATAATTGACACTTGAGCTGTGAAAGGAACTTGATTTGTTGTTAACATAAGTTATAAGCATGGATGCCTGACAATATTTACAAGTATTAGCATTAATCGAATAAGATAACTAATGCAATCATGTTAACAATTTATAATATGATTGGAACCTCCTTTATATATTGTTTTCAATTGAATAATAAGAGTTTATACTATACTCGTTTGACATACCATTAGTGGATCCTCTAACCTTGACATTTGTTATTAATATTGTTTAATCCTTACATTAAGCTTCCATCTCAAAGTTCTCATCAACTTCTTTTTCTTTACTACTACTACTACTAGTATTATTATTATTATTATTATTATTATTATTATTATTATTATTGTTATTGTTATTATTTTTATTGTATTGTTGTTATCTATAATTTATATAATTAACCTCCCTGTGGTTCAAACTTGGGCTTGCTAGGTTATTTATTATTTCGACACTTCTACACTTGGGAGAAGACATCAATTTTTTGGTCGTGTCACTTGTAAGAAAGATGATGATTCAATCTCTCACGCTATGACCAAATGAGAAGAAATCGAGGATGAAAAAGGCACCAAAATAATTCATGCAGATCTTTTGTTAAGAGTGACAACAGTTCGACATCCAACATCACACCAATCGATGATTACTTTCCTAACGAATCTTTACTTTCTCTTAGTCTAATGCCTTGGTATGATAAAAATATCAATTTTCTTACTTCAAGATTTTTTCTAGCTCATTGGAGTATCAAAGACAAGAGAAAATTTTTGAGCGACATGCAAAAATTTTATTGGGATAATCCTTATTTATTATTGTTTTGATCAAATATTTAAAAGATGCATTCCCGACAATGAAGTAGTGTCATTAAATTTTATCACTCTAAAGCACGTGAGGATTACTTCTTGTAAAAAAAGGACTATAGAAATCTTACAATGTGGATTTTACTGGCACAACATGTTCTAGGACTCACATGCATTCCGCAAAACCTGTGAAAATTATCAAAATGTGAGATTTATTTCAAAAGAAATATAATCTTTAAATAATCTTCTA
Source organism: Populus ilicifolia (assembly GCA_015708895.1). NCBI lineage: Eukaryota > Viridiplantae > Streptophyta > Magnoliopsida > Malpighiales > Salicaceae > Populus > Populus ilicifolia. The sequence goes on along the minus strand of SRLM01002661.1, from coordinate 4,875 downwards.
TTAACTATTAAGTCTCGTCATAGTGAAGATAAGCATCATGCAATTCATGACTTATGAACCTATTTTCATAAAGAACGTGCTTGGCATAGTTTTGGCAATCTGACTAAAAAAGACCTTGTTTGTTAGTTTTTAAGAAAACTAGATAGGAAGCCTATCCCTCACCTATAGAGGGTGTTTAAGCCCTTCTAGGATGTAAAACCAAGGAAAAATATGAGCCACAATCACAACTACCTGGACATACACATGTTTCTTCAAAAATAAATAAATAAATAAATAGAGAGAGAGCGAGAGAGTAAGACTCCAGCTAACCTACATATAGGTGGTATAATTACCTTTTTAATTTCTTATCTATATAATCCTCTCTTCCTTCCCTTCATTTCTACTTAACTCATACATTCAACAAATATACAAGTGTGTAGAAATGACAAGTTCCTCAGGTTATCATATAAGAAATGTTTGTGTTTTTGGTGGATCTAGTCTCGATAAAGAAAATGAGCTTTTAGAATCAGTAAATCATCTTAGTCAGGTTCTAGCTGAAAGAAAGATTCATTTAGTATATGGGGGAGACAATCTTGGGTTAATGAAAGGTGTGTAAATAGCTGTATTTTTATGAGATAGTCAAGTTTTAGAGGTTGTCCGTAAAGCTTTAGCACTAGGGGACATCATTGGAAAAATAATTGGAGAGGAACTACAGGTCTACACAATGTCTGCTTAATTGAATGGAATGATTAACCATGTTGATGCCTTCATTGCTTTATTAGGTGGTTTGGGCACATTATAAGAGATCTCTTCTTGGGCCCAACTACAAATTCACCATAAACCCATAGGCCCAATATGTTTTGTTTTTGTTATCTTGCTCACTCTTTAATACTTTTCTTGTTAAATGACTAATCTAGATTTATGTTGTATAACACTTGGTAGAATAAATACTTGGTACTTTCATAGCCCATACTATATGGTATAACCGACCTAAGTTGTGAAAGCAACTTAATTTGTTGTTACATAAGTTATAATCATGAATGCCTGATAACATTTATAAGTATTTCGAATAAGATAACTAATCTAATCATGTTAACAATTTATAATTTAATTGGAACCTCCTTTATGCGTGGTTTCTAATTAAATAATAAGAGTTTATATTATACCTCTTTGATATACCATTAGTGGATCCTCTAACCTTGACATTTGTTGTTATCATTGTTTAATCCATGCGTTAATCTTCTATCTCAAAGTTCTCATCAACTTCTTCTTCTTCTTTTTCTACTATTGTTGTTGTTGCTGCTACTACTACTAGTATTGTTATTATTGTTGTTGTTGTTGTTGTACTGTTGTTATTTATAATTTATACAATTAACCTCCTTGTGGTTCAATCCCGATCTTGCTGGGTTATGTATTGCTTCAACACTTCTGTACTTAGGAGAAGATATCAATCTTTTGGTTGTGTCAACTAACTAAGAAAATTAGTCTATAACTCTAGATATAGTTAAACATCTAAGGAGAGGTTGGACAATAATAGTTCAATGTCTAAACAGTAACAATTCAATGTATCGATAATAATGGTTAAACAAATAAGACACCAATAGTTCAATATCTAGATAGTAACAGTTTAATAGGTAGACAATAACAGTTCAAAAATAAGACAGTAATGGTTAAAAAATAAAATAGTAACTGTTCAATGTCTAGATAATAACAGTTTAATGTTTAGGCAGTAACGATTCAAAAACAAGACCATAATAGTCCAAATATAAAGAAAGAAATGATAACTATAGTTGGACAAATAATGATAATATTAATGGGTGAAATTGAAAAAATATAAAATATTAAAAAATTTCTAAAAGAAAGACTTATTGGTTGTTGATGTGGTTACTATAAAACACATCTTTGGGTGAGGAAAATTTATGAGATAAACTTATTATTTGCTGGAGGTACCATAGGTGTGGTGCAACAGCAGCAGCAGGGGAGCATGAGTAGTGCTTTTATTGTAGATAGGTGAATCGCACTCGTACTTTCTAAGTTAAATTCTATGATTTAATATATTATCAATGTGAAATGTGAATTACTGAATATATGTGTATTTAAGGTGAAATTTTGTTGTGTGAATTGCCAAGTAGTGAAATCATCATTGACAAAAGAAATATGAGAAATGTGATTTAAGGCATGAACTAACATACATTTAGTGTATGTTAGGATCCTGGGTAAGGGAATTAAGTATGTATTGACTAGCATACTTTTAGTGTATGTTAGGATTCTAGGTAAGGGGATCGCCACGTTTGAACTAACATATATTTAATATATTTTAATATCTCGGGTAAGGGGATCAGGCATATATTGACTAGCATACATTTAATGTATGTTAGGATCCCGGGTACAGGGATCAAACATACATTTAGGGTATGTTAGGATCTTGGGTAAGACAATCATTATTTAATGGCTAGCATATATTTAATGTATGTTAGGATCCCAGGTAAGGGGATCACCTTAAATCAACTCCTACGTGGTGGTGATGATGATACTAGTGAAATTGGTATCAGTAATGTGTTATGTAAAAATAATCATGTTTGATCTTATAAAGTTTAGAATAGAGGTTGATAATGAAAGAGGGAACAATTATTAATAGTTGAATGAGAAAGAGATTCTAATGAAAAACCAGAAGGGAGAAGTGAACAAAATATGAATGCATGGCTCCCTTTTTAAAATTCTTAGATTCTCGTGTTGTTATATTTATTATAATATTCACATTTCAATAATATATATATATATATACTAGGAGTCTATCCCAACTTATGTTTTTCTTTTTATAATCTAGGTTCTAGGATATTTTGTAAACATGAAAATGTTTGTAAAACTAAAATTGTATAGTTAATGTTTAAACTTGTATGAATGAACTTCACTTTGTAGTTCATAGAACCAAATTTAATGTCTATATGTTTATATTTTTTTCATCCACAATAATATTTTGTTAGATAATGTATATCATAAATATTGTGGTTGATAGGTGTGATAATATTTGTGGAATTTAAACCCAAGATGATTAGGTTGGGATTGAGTTATGAGATACAAGTTATTAGAAGTGTAAACAAGTTGCATGTCGCTAATTTAGAACCTTCCGGCATAGGGAGGCTTTATTGAAATTTTGGTAGATGATAATACGAAGACCATGAATATATATNACTTTTCAATATTTGGTTATGTTATGAAAAATAAACTGAGAAATAATTTATTAATGAATTTTTTTTCAAATTTATCTAATATATGAAAAAATATTAAATGCAAATATTTAATCACTTAAAATAAAATAATAAAATCTAAAATGTGTAATGATGAATTTTTTTATCATATCTTATATTCATATATAGCTTATTTTTATAACATATAACTATATATTATTTAAAAAAATCTTCTTTTCATTTTATATTTTATATTCTCATCTCCCTCATATTCATTTATCCTCCATGTGAATAAAATTTCACTATTTTGTTTGTTATTACCAAAGCACTAGGAAATAACAAAAAAATAAAAAAAAGGAAAATGAAATACCAATAAGAAAAAAGCTAAAGAAAAATATAAAAAATAAAAGAAACAAAGTAGTTGTTACAATAATAAAAAAAAGGATGACAACTGAATCTCCCACACATAACAGGGGGCAAAGTAGAGTTTTTCTATTAATAAAAATAAAACAAAATAAAATAAAGCATATGTATTATCAAGTGTGTAGATTTATTTGGATAGGGTGTGTGGATGAGGTGCATATGGTCCAATGATTGGTGACAAGATCCCTGTTTTGCTTGTCACAGGAGAAAAAGACAACACATGTTTTTATGGTAAATAAAGAAAAATGTTTTCTTTAGGATAAGAAAATGAAAATATTTTCCTGCCCATTTTTTCTTTTTCCTTTTGTGGAATTTAGTTTCCTTGACCAACATTCCTTATGCTTACCAAATATAAGAAAGTGAGGAAAATGGTTTCCAAGAAAATAAATTCCTAGAAACAAACAAGGCATAAAGATAACATCTTTTTCATTTCAAAAAAAGGATAAATACAAGGTTGAGATTAGAATCATATTCTAACTTAACACCAACTTCTTTTTTAGTTTCTAGGATTATTAGGAAGCATTATAAGCTATAAATAAGTCTTATATCAAATCTAAAATATTTTCTTCTTCTTCTCCTATTTTCACAGTGGATAAAGACTTAGAACTTATAAACTTTATTTTTATTTTGTTAGCTACAACCTATAGCTTGTTTGGGCTTAATTAATTCTTTTTTTTTCTAGCTAGGATCTAAGGGTTATTTGGATTGGGGTTTGTGCTTACTAGTAAATGTTTCGAGTCAGTATTTATAAGATGATTAATTCAGCATATAGGGTAGATTCATTATGATTAATTTCTCAGAACTATTTAAACACATGTAAGCCTAAATTTTGGCATCTTTCATGAATAATACTTTTAAAATTTTTAGTTTAACATGTGAGAAAGATTCTTGCATTCATTGGTTTTTTAAAAATTGAATTTGACTTATCAAAAATTAACTAATTTCGTGGCATCATTATACCGCATTCCAATAATGTTGTTGTTATAGGGGAGGTTCCATTGTGTCACAATCCTATGAAACATCTTTTGACTTTCTAGGATCAGATCTCAACATTAATTATGGGTTGCCGATTAGTACTCAAAAGTGTATTTTTATCATGGTTTTATATCATCATTTTGCACTTAAAGTATCAATAACTCCTTAACTAAAGTACGCTTTATAATAATCTATCTAATAATATAAGATACCTTTAATTTGTGGTAAATGTCCATTTTAAATGCAGGCCTATCACATAAATAAAAGGATTGATTGATGACTGCTTGACCGCTTTTTATGATCGGCTTAT
>SRLM01002660.1:0-20406 GCA_015708895.1 Populus ilicifolia | reverse complement strand
AAATCTGATCTGAAGGTAGAATGCTTTCTAAAGTCTTCTTTCCTTTTGTAGCTCGGATGAGTAAGGAATCCTTGTAAGAAAAGGATTCTGAAACATTAATGAATCCTTGCCACACCTGGAGATTTTATTGCAGCTCACTGAAGATCCTTGTGGAATTAGAAAGTTTCCAAAATAAGCTGGCACGTTCCTTTTCTTTTGGGAAAAGAATCCTAGCCAAATAGGATGTCCACGGGTCAAAAGGAAGTAAATAACAAAATTCATATACCCTCTGTTGACCCATATTTGGATGCCTTCCTGAGCTCCAATTGATCTGAAAGCTTGACCCAAGGTAATACAACATGTCAGGAGACTCCACGTAAAATTTCAGCTCGATCCAGCGATCTGATTGAGAATTATGACCCTTGCCGTAAAACTGGATAGTTGCACATTTTACATCAAAATCCAAAGTTGACCTTGCTTTGATCATATCAGCAAGAAAATATGTCGGGAAACCCCCTGTGAAATTTCAGTCCAATCAACAGGGCGGATTAAGAATTATAACCTGATTAATGGAGCCAAGCTCTGATACCAAATGACGCGAACCTCGTGATCACATGGTCACGCAACCCACACGCAAAGACGTCAATTCCCGGAAAACCATGTAAATCAAGTTTGATAGAAGTGTGACACAAAGATAACTTGCACCTAGGCACCAGCACTATGGAAAACAAAAAACCCCCACCCAACGAATATTGATTCGCGAATGAGAAAGATAAGGATGACGCCGTGAAGGCAGTTGTTCTTCGATAAGTCGCTTTCAGTTCGTTAGAGAACCAAGGAAGGGAGATTATCCCACCAACACACAATAAGTGCAGCAAAGAAGTTTTATTGATCTGAATTGTCTTTTCTTACATGTTTTGGTTATGTCTCTATATTTATAGTGACTCTGCACTTAAGAAACCCTAATGGACCCCCCCCTTAGGTGGACTTATATGTAGCCCACTCACAATTGACGCCCCAACCAAGAAATAATAACCCAAAGACTAAGAAGAAAATAACAAAAATATAAAAATCTGAAAATTGCTATCCTAAATATGCTGGAATCAGATCTGTCACCATTAAGCAGTTCCAAATAGACCAGGAAATCTGATCAGAAGGTAGAATGCTTTCTAAAGTCTTCTTTCCTTTTGTAGCTCGGATGAGTAAGGAATCCTTGTAAGAAAAGGATTCTGAAACATTAATGAATCCTTGCCACACCTGGAGATTTTATTGCAGCTCACTGAAGATCCTTGTGGAATTAGAAAGTTTCCAAAATAAGCTGGCACGTTCCTTTTCTTTTGGGAAAAGAATCCTAGCCAAATAGGAAGTCCACGGGTCAAAAGGAAGTAAATAACAAAATTCGTATAGCCTCTGTTGACCCATATTTGGATGCCTTCCTGAGCTCCGATTGATCTGAAAGCTTGACCCAAGGTAATACAACATGTCAGGAGACTCCACGTAAAATTTCAGCTCGATCCAGCGATCTGATTGAGAATTATGACCCTTGCCGTAAAACTGGATAGTTGCACATTTTACATCAAAATCCAAAGTTGACCTTGCTTTGATCATATCAGCAAGAAAATATGTCGGGAAACCCCCTGTGAAATTTCAGTCCAATCAACAGGGCGGATTAAGAATTATAACCTGATTAATGGAGCCAAGCTCTGATACCAAATGACGCGAACCTCGTGATCACATGGTCACGCAACCCACACGCAAAGACGTCAATTCCCGGAAAGCCATGTAAATCAAGTTTGATAGAAGTGTGACACAAAGATAACTTGCACCTAGGCACCAGCACTATGGAAAACAAAAAACAAACCCCCACCCAACGAATATTGATTCGCGAATGAGAAAGATAAGGATGACGCCGTGAAGGCAGTTGTTCTTCGATAAGTCGCTTTCAGTTCGTTAGAGAACCAAGGAAGGGAGATTATCCCACCAACACACAATAAGTGCAGCAAAGAAGTTTTATTGATCTGAATTGTCTTTTCTTACATGTTTTGGTTATGTCTCTATATTTATAGTGACTCTGGACTTAAGAAACCCTAATGGACCCCCCCCTTAGGTGGACTTATATGTAGCCCACTCACAATTGACGCCCCAACCAAGAAATAATAACCCAAAGACTAAGAAGAAAATAACAAAAATATAAAAATCTGAAAATTGCTATCCTAAATATGCTGGAATCAGATCTGTCACCATTAAGCAGTTCCAAATAGACTAGGAATCCTGATCTGAAGGTAGAATGCTTTCTAAAGTCTTCTTTCCTTTTGTAGCTCGGATGAGTAAGGAATCCTTGTAAGAAAAGGATTCTGAAACATTAATGAATCCTTGCCACACCTGGAGATTTTATTGCAGCTCACTGAAGATCCTTGTGGAATTAGAAAGTTTCCAAAATAAGCTGGCACGTTCCTTTTCTTTTGGGAAAAGAATCCTAGCCAAATAGGAAGTCCACGGGTCAAAAGGAAGTAAATAACAAAATTCGTATAGCCTCTGTTGACCCATATTTAGATGCCTTCCTGAGCTCCGATTGATCTGAAAGGTGAACCCAAGGTAATACAACATGTCAGGAGACTCCACGTAAAATTTCAGCTCGATCCAACGATCTGATTGAGAATTATGACCCTTGCCGTAAAACTGGATAGTTGCACATTTTACATCAAAATCCAAAGTTGACCTTGCTTTGATCACATCAGCAAGACAATATGTCGGGAAACCCCCTGTGAAATTTCAGTCCAATCAACAGGTCGGATTAAGAATTATAACCTGGTTAATGGAGCCAAGCTCTGATACCAAATGACGCGAACCTCGTGATCACATGGTCACGCGACCCACACACAAAGACGTCAATTCCCGGAAAGCCATGTAAATGAAGTTTGATAGAAGCGTGACACAAAGATAACTTGCACCTAGGCACCAGCACTATGGAAAACAAAAAACCCCCACCCAACGAATATTGGTTCGCGAATGAGAAATATAAGGATGACGCCATGAAGGCAGTTGTTCTTCGATAAGTCGCTTTCAGTTCATTAGAGAACCAAGGAAGGGAGATTATCCCACCAACACACAAATAAGTGCAGCAAAGAAGTTTTATTGATCTGAATTGTCTTTTCTTACATGTTTGGTTATGTCTCTATATTTACAGTGACTCTGGACTCAAGAAACCCTAATGGACCCCCCCTAGGTGGACTTATGTGTAGCCCACTCACAACTGACGACCCAACCCAGAAATAATAACCAAAAGACTAAGAAGAAAATAACAAAAATATAAAAATCTAAAAATTGCTATCCTAAATATGCTGGAATCAGATCTGTCACCATTAAGCAGTTCCAAATAGACTAGGAAATCTGATCTGAAGGTAGAATGCTTTCTAAAGTCTTCTTTCCTTTTGTAGCTCGGATGAGTAAGGAATCCTTGTAAGAAAAGGATTCTGAAACATTAATGAATCCTTGCCACACCTGGAGATTTTATTGCAGCTCACTGAAGATCCTTGTGGAATTAGAAAGTTTCCAAAATAAGCTGGCACGTTCCTTTTCTTTTGGGAAAAGAATCCTAGCCAAATAGGAAGTCCACGGGTCAAAAGGAAGTAAATAACAAAATTCGTATAGCCTCTGTTGACCCATATTTAGATGCCTTCCTGAGCTCCGATTGATCTGAAAGGTGAACCCAAGGTAATACAACATGTCAGGAGACTCCACGTAAAATTTCAGCTCGATCCAACGATCTGATTGAGAATTATGACCCTTGCCGTAAAACTGGATAGTTGCACATTATACATCAAAATCCAAAGTTGACCTTGCTTTGATCACATCAGGAAGACAATATGTCGGGAAACCCCCTGTGAAATTTCAGTCCAATCAACAGGTCGGATTAAGAATTATAACCTGATTAATGGAGCCAAGCTCTGATACCAAATGACGCGAACCTCGTGATCACATGGTCACGCGACCCACACGCAAAGACGTCAATTCCCGGAAAGCCATGTAAATCAAGTTTGATAGAAGCGTGACACAAAGATAACTTGCACCTAGGCACCAGCACTATGGAAAACAAAAAACGCCCACCCAACGAATATTGGTTCGCGAATGAGAAATATAAGGATGACGCCATGAAGGCAGTTGTTCTTCGATAAGTCGCTTTCAGTTCATTAGAGAACCAAAGAAGGGAGATTATCCCACTAACACACAAATAAGTGCAGCAAAGAAGTTTTATTGATCTGAATTGTCTTTTCTTACATGTTTGGTTATGTCTCTATATTTACAGTGACTCTGGACTCAAGAAACCCTAATGGACCCCCCCTAGGTGGACTTATGTGTAGCCCACTCACAACTGACGACCCAACCAAGAAATAATAACCCAAAGACTAAGAAGAAAATAACAAAAATATAAAAATCTGAAAGTTGCTATCCTAAATATGCTGGAATCAGATCTGTCACCATTAAGCAGTTCCAAATAGACTAGGAAATCTGATCTGAAGGTAGAATGCTTTCTAAAGTCTTCTTTCCTTTTGTAGCTCGGATGAGTAAGGAATCCTTGTAAGAAAAGGATTCTGAAACATTAATGAATCCTTGCCACACCTGGAGATTTTATTGCAGCTCACTAAAGATCCTTGTGGAATTAGAAAGTTTCCAAAATAAGCTGGCACGTTCCTTTTCTTTTGGGAAAAGAATCCTAGCCAAATAGGAAGTCCACGGGTCAAAAGGAAGTAAATAACAAAATTCGTATAGCCTCTGTTGACCCATATTTAGATGCCTTCCTGAGCTCCGATTGATCTGAAAGGTGAACCCAAGGTAATACAACATGTCAGGAGACTCCACGTAAAATTTCAGCTCGATCCAACGATCTGATTGAGAATTATGACCCTTGCCGTAAAACTGGATAGTTGCACATTATACATCAAAATCCAAAGTTGACCTTGCTTTGATCACATCAGGAAGACAATATGTCGGGAAACCCCCTGTGAAATTTCAGTCCAATCAACAGGTCGGATTAAGAATTATAACCTGGTTAATGGAGCCACGCTCTGATACCAAATGACACGAACCTCGTGATCACATGGTCACGCGACCCACACGCAAATACGTCAATTCCCGAAAAGCGATGTAAATCAAGTTTGATAGAAGCGTGACACAAAGATAACTTGCACCTAGGCACCAGCACTATGGAAAACAAAAAACGCCCACCCAACGAATATTGGTTCGCGAATGAGAAATATAAGGATGACGCCATGAAGGCAGTTGTTCTTCGATAAGTCGCTTTCAGTTCATTAGAGAACCAAGGAAGGGAGATTATCCCACCAACACACAAATAAGTGCAGCAAAGAAGTTTTATTGATCTGAATTGTCTTTTCTTACATGTTTGGTTATGTCTCTATATTTACAGTGACTCTGGACTCAAGAAACCCTAATGGACCCCCCCTCGGTGGACTTATGTGTAGCCCACTCACAACTGACGATCCAACCAAGAAATAATAACCCAAAGACTAAGAAGAAAATAACAAAAATATAAAAATCTGAAAATTGCTATCCTAAATATGCTGGAATCAGATCTGTCACCATTAAGCAGTTCCAAATAGACTAGGAAATCTGATCTGAAGGTAGAATGCTTTCTAAAGTCTTCTTTCCTTTTGTAGCTCGGATGAGTAAGGAATCCTTGTAAGAAAAGGATTCTGAAACATTAATGAATCCTTGCCACACCTGGAGATTTTATTGCAGCTCACTGAAGATCCTTGTGGAATTAGAAAGTTTCCAAAATAAGCTGGCACGTTCCTTTTCTTTTGGGAAAAGAATCCTAGCCAAATAGGAAGTCCACGGGTCAAAAGGAAGTAAATAACAAAATTCGTATAGCCTCTGTTGACCCATATTTAGATGCCTTCCTGAGCTCCGATTGATCTGAAAGGTGAACCCAAGGTAATACAACATGTCAGGAGACTCCACGTAAAATTTCAGCTCGATCCAACGATCTGATTGAGAATTATGACCCTTGCCGTAAAACTGGATAGTTGCACATTATACATCAAAATCCAAAGTTGACCTTGCTTTGATCACATCAGGAAGACAATATGTCGGGAAACCCCCTGTGAAATTTCAGTCCAATCAACAGGTCGGATTAAGAATTATAACCTGGTTAATGGAGCCACGCTCTGATACCAAATGACGCGAACCTCGTGATCACATGGTCACACGACCCACACGCAAAGACGTCAATTCCCAGAAAGCCATGTAAATCAAGTTTGATAGAAGCGTGACACAAAGATAACTTGCACCTAGGCACCAGCACTATGGAAAACAAAAAACGCCCACCCAACGAATATTGGTTCGCGAATGAGAAATATAAGGATGACGCCATGAAGGCAGTTGTTCTTCGATAAGTCGCTTTCAGTTCATTAGAGAACCAAGGAAGGGAGATTATCCCACCAACACACAAATAAGTGCAGCAAAGAAGTTTTATTGATCTGAATTGTCTTTTCTTACATGTTTGGTTATGTCTCTCTATATTTATAGTGACTCTGGACTCAAGAAACCCTAATGGACCCCCCTAGGTGGACTTATGTGTAGCCCACTCATAACTGACGACCCAACCAAGAAATAATAACCAAAAGACTAAGAAGAAAATAACAAAAATATAAAAATCTAAAAATTGCTATCCTAAATATGCTGGAATCAGATCTGTAACAATTAAGCAGTTCCAAATAGACTAGGAAATCTGATCTGAAGGTAGAATGCTTTCTAAAGTCTTCTTTCCTTTTGTAGCTCGGATGAGTAAGGAATCCTTGTAAGAAAAGGATTTTGAAACATTAATGAATCCTTGCCACACGTGGAGATTTTATTGCAGCTCACTGAAGATCCTTGTGGAATTAGAAAGTTTCCAAAATAAGCTGGCACGTTCCTTTTCTTTTAGGAAAAGAATCCTAGCCAAATAGGAAGTCCTCGGGTCAAAAGGAAGTAAATAACAAAATTCGTATAGCCTCTGTTGACCCATATTTAAATGCCTTCCTGAGCTCCGATTGATCTGAAAGGTGAACCCAAGGTAATACAACATGTCAGGAGACTCCACGTAAAATTTCAGCTCGATCCAACGATCTGATTGAGAATTATGACCCTTGCCGTAAAACTGGATAGTTGCACATTTTACATCAAAATCCAAAGTTGACCTAGCTTTGATCACAGCAGTAAGACAATATGTCGGGAAACCCCCTGTGAAATTTCAGTCCAATCAACAGGTCGGATTAAGAATTATAACCTGGTTAATGGAGCCAGGCTCTGATACCAAATGACGCGAACCTCGTGATCACATGGTCAAGCGACCCACACGCAAAGACGTCAATTCCCGGAAAGCCATGTAAATCAAGTTTGATAGAAGCGTGACACAAAGATAACTTGCACCTAAGCACCAGCACTATGGAAAACAAAAAACGCCCACCCAACGAATATTGGTTCGCGAATGAGAAATATAAGGATGACGCCATGAAGGCAGTTGTTCTTCGATAAGTCGCTTTCAGTTCATTAGAGAACCAAGGAAGGGAGATTATCCCACCAACACACAAATAAGTTCAGCAAAGAAGTTTTATTGCTCTGAATTGTCTTTTCTTACATGTTTGGTTATATCTCTATATTTGCAGTGACTCTGGACTGAAGAAACCCTAATGGACCCCCCCCAAGTGGACTTATGTGTAGCCCACTCACAACTAACGACCTAACCAAGAAATAATAACCCAAAGACTAAGAAGAAAATAACAAAAATATAAAAATCTGAAAGTTGTTATCCTAAATATGTTGGAATCAGATCTGTCACCATTAAGCAGTTCCAAATAGACTAGGAAATCTGATCTGAAGGTAGAATGCTTTCTAAAGTCTTCTTTCCTTTTGTAGCTCGGATGAGTAAGGAATCCTTATAAGTAAAGGATTCTGAAACATTAATGAATCCTTGCCACACCTGGAGATTTTATTGCAGCTCACTGAAGATCCTTGTGGAATTAGAAAGTTTCCAAAATAAGCTGGCACGTTCCTTTTCTTTTGGGAAAAGAATCCTAGCCAAATAGGAAGTCCACGGGTCAAAAGGAAGTAATTAACAAAATTCGTATAGCCTCTGTTGACCCATATTTAGATGCCTTCCTGAGCTCCGATTGATCTGAAAGGTGAACCCAAGGTAATACAACATGTCAGGAGACTCCACGTAAAATTTCAGCTCGATCCAACGATCTGATTGAGAATTATGACCCTTGCCGTAAAACTGGATAGTTGCACATTATACATCAAAATCCAAAGTTGACCTTGCTTTGATCACATCAGTAAGACAATATGTCGGGAAACCCCCTGTGAAATTTCAGTCCAATCAACAGGTCGGATTAAGAATTATAACCTGGTTAATGGAGCTAGGCTCTGATACCAAATGACGCAAACCTCGTGATCACATGGTCAAGCGACCCATACGCAAAGACATCAATTCCCGGAAAGCCATGTAAATCAAGTTTGATAGAAGCGAGACACAAAGATAACTTGCACCTAGGCACCAGCACTATGGAAAACAAAAAACCCCCACCCAACGAATATTGGTTCGCGAATGACAAATATAAGGATGACGCCATGAAGGCAGTTGTTCTTCGATAAGTCGCTTTAATTTCATTAGAGAACCAAGGAAGGGAGATTATCCCACTAACACACAAATAAGTGCAGCAAAGAAGTTTTATTGATCTGAATTGTCTTTTCTTACATGTTTGGTTATGTCTCTATACTTACAGTGACTCTGGACTGAAGAAACCCTAATGGACCCCCCTCTTAGGTGGACTTATATGTAGCCCACTCACAACTGACGACCCAACCAAGAAATAATAACCCAAAGACTAAGAAGAAAATAACAAAAATATAAAAATCTGAAAATTGCTATCCTAAATATGCTGGAATCAGATCTGTCACCATTAAGCAGTTCCAAATAGACCAGGAAATCTGATCTGAAGGTAGAATGCTTTCTAAAGTCTTCTTTCCTTTTGTAGCTCGGATGAGTAAGGAATCCTTGTATGAAAAGGATTCTGAAACATTAATGAATCCTTGCCACACCTGGATATTTTATTGCAACTCACTGAAGATCCCTGTGGAATTAGAAAGTTTCCAAAATAAGCTGGCACATTCCTTTTCTTTTGGGAAAAGAATCCTAGCCAAATAGGAAGTCCACGGGTCAAAAGGAAGTAAATAACAAAATTCGTATAGCCTCTGTTGACCCATATTTAGATGCCTTCCTGAGCTCCGATTGATCTGAAAGGTGAACCCAAGGTAATACAACATGTCAGGAGACTCCACGTAAAATTTCAGCTCGATCCAACGATCTGCTTGAGAATTATGACCCTTGCCGTAAAACTGGATAGTTGCACATTATACATCAAAATCCAAAGTTGACCTTGCTTTGATCACATCAGGAAGACAATATGTCGGGAAACCCCCTGTGAAATTTCAGTCCAATCAACAGGTCGGATTAAGAATTATAACCTGATTAATGGAGCCAGGCTCCGATACCAAATGACGCGAACCTCGTGATCACATGGTCACGCGACCCACACGCAAAGACGTCAATTCCCGGAAAGCCATGTAAATCAAGTTTGATAGAAGCGTGACACAAAGATAACTTGCATCTAGGCACCAGCACTATGGAAAACAAAAAACGCCCACCCAACGAATATTGGTTCGTGAATGAGAAATATAAGGATGACGCCATGAAGGCAGTTGTTCTTCGATAAGTCGCTTTCAGTTCATTAGAGAACCAAGGAAGGGAGATTATCCCACCAACACACAAATAAGTGCAACAAAGAAGTTTTATTGATCTGAATTGTCTTTTCTTACATGTTTGGTTATGTCTCTATATTTACAGTGACTCTGGACTGAAGAAACCCTAATGGACCCCCCCCTAGGTGGACTTAAGTGTAGCCCACTCACAACTGACGACCCAACCAAGAAATAATAACCAAAAGACTAAGAAGAAAATAACAAAAATATAAAAATCTGAAAATTGCTATGCTAAATATGCTGGAATCAGATCTGTCACAATTAAGCAGTTCCAAATAGACTAGGAAATCTGATCTGAAGGTAGAATGCTTTCTAAAGTCTTCTTTCCTTTTGTAGCTCGGATGAGTAAGGAATCCTTGTAAGAAAAGGATTCTGAAACATTAATGAATCCTTGCCACACCTGGAGATTTTATTGCAGCTCACTGAAGATCCTTGTGGAATTAGAAAGTTTCCAAAATAAGCTGGCACGTTCCTTTTCTTTTGGGAAAAGAATCCTAGCCAAATAGGAAGTCCACGGGTCAAAAGGAAGTAAATAACAAAATTCGTATAGCCTCTGTTGACCCATATTTAGATGCCTTCCTGAGCTCCGATTGATCTGAAAGGTTAACCCAAGGTAATACAACATGTCAGGAGACTCCACGTAAAATTTCAGCTCGATCCAACGATCTGATTGAGAATTATGACCCTTGCCGTAAAACTGGATAGTTGCACATTTTACATCAAAATCCAAAGTTGACCTTGCTTTGATCACATCAGTAAGACAATATGTCGGGAAACCCCCTGTGAAATTTCAGTCCAATCAACAGGTCGGATTAAGAATTACAACCTGATTAATGGAGCCAGGCTACGATACCAAATGACGCAAACCTCGTGATCACATGGTCACGCGACCCACACGCAAAGACGTCAATTCCCGGAAAGCCATGTAAATCAAGTTTGATAGAAGCGTGACACAAAGATAACTTGCACCTAGGCACCAGCACTATGGAAAACAAAAAACGCCCACCCAACGAATATTGGTTCGTGAATGAGAAATATAAGGATGACGCCATGAAGGCAGTTGTTCTTCGATAAGTCGCTTTCAGTTCATTAGAGAACCAAGGAAGGGAGATTATCCCACCAACACACAAATAAGTGCAGCAAAGAAGTTTTATTGATCTGAATTGTCTTTTCTTACATGTTTGGTTATGTCTCTCTATATTTATAGTGACTCTGGACTCAAGAAACCCTAATGGACCCCCCTAGGTGGACTTATGTGTAGCCCACTCACAACTGACGACCCAACCAAGAAATAAGAACCCAAAGACTAAGAAGAAAATAACAAAAATATAAAAATCTGAAAGTTGCTATCCTAAATATGCTGGAATCAGATCTGTCACCATTAAGCAGTTCCAAATAGACTAGGAAATCTGATCTGAAGGTAGAATGCTTTCTAATGTCTTCTTTCCTTTTGTAGCTCGGATGAGTAAGGAATCCTTGTAAGAAAAGGATTCTGAAACATTAATGAATCCTTGCCACACCTGGAGATTTTATTGCAGCTCACTGAAGATCCTTGTGGAATTAGAAAGTTTCCAAAATAAGCTGGCACGTTCCTTTTCTTTTGGGAAAAGAATCCTAGCCAAATAGGAAGTCCACGGGTCAAAAGGAAGTAAATAACAAAATTCATATAGCCTCTGTTGACCCATATTTAGATGCCTTTCTGAGCTCCGATTGATCTGAAAGTTTAACCCAAGGTAATACAACATGTCAGGAGACTCCACGTAAAATTTCAGCTCGATCCAACGGTCTGATTGAGAATTATGACCCTTGCCGTAAAACTGGATAGTTGCACATTTTACATCAAAATCCAAATTTGACCTTGCTTTGATCACACCAGTAAGACAATATGTCGGGAAACCCCCTGTGAAATTTCAGTCCAATCAACAGGTCGGATTAAGAATTATGACTTTTAAAGTTGGACAAGCGTATTTTACGTCAGAATCCAAATCATATTGTTTTTTCATTGCCTAAATCATATAATTTCCTCTCTCTTTAAGGTGAGTTGTTCTCGAATCACCAACAGGTTTGATGGACAAATCCTTAGCCTCTTGTTTCAGTTGTTGGAGCTCTTTTCTTGCGCCCAATTGCTTATAATAACATTGTATGAATGTTGTTACCAATAATAATTTCTTATATGAACATTGTGATCACGTGGTCATATAATCCACATGCAAGGACAACGATTCCCGGAAAGCCAAGTAAATCAGGTTTGATTCGTGACATAAAGATAACTTGTATCTAGGTATCAACACTATAAAAAATAGAAAACCCACAATCAACTAATATTGATTCATGAATTAGAAGTATAAGGATGATGTCATGAAGCCAGTTGTTCTTTGAAAAGTTTTTTTCAATTCTTTAGAGAACTAAGAAAGGGAGATTATCCCACTAGCACACAACAAGTGTAGTAAAGAAGTTTATTTGATTTGAAAATTACGTAACCTTACATCTTTGATCATGCCTTTATTTATATTGACTTTAGACATAAAGAAACCCTATTGGAGCCCCCTTCGATGGACTTATATGAAGCTCACTTGCAATTGATCCAAATAAGTAATAATAATATAAAAACTAAAAAAATAATAAAAATCCAAAAATTACCATCTTAAATATGCTAGAATCATATTTGTCGCCCTTAAGAAGTCATAAATAAACTAGTAAAAATCTAATTTGAAAAATTTGTGTAGCTGCCCATCTTTGATATCCTTGATTAGCTTGGAATTCCTTGTTTAACTTGCATAAAAAAGAAAACAAATTTCCTCCTTTGTTGCTAATTGAATTACTTTCCTTCCTAAGTTATCAAAAACATTAAGAGTCCTCCCCTCTTTATGATTAAGATATGACTAACTTCCTTACTTGATTAGAAAAATTACTTGATTAGAAAAATAGATTGCTAAACTTTTATCCTTGCAGCATTAGGACAAAACAAAACAAGCCCAACAAGGCTGGTATTGGGCGGGATACATTAACCCCTTTTTCACACCAATTAGGCTCATCTTAGACCCGAACTAGATGAATTAAAGGTTGTCCTTTTTGCTCATTAAATGTTTCAAGTCCGTCTAGGTCCATTTTGCTCTATATGTTTTGAACAAGCCCATTTAATGCTTTTTTGAACTTCTTTGTCTTAGCTCTTGTGATTGGTCCAATTAACAACTCTAATGGATAGTTGGCATGATTACACATGGTGTTGAGCTGATCCACATCAATTTCAAATAAGAATGTCTTCCCATCCACTTGCATCTATATTTTTGAATGATAAACACTATTGTCCTCTTTCATTTGTTATCTCTTTAGTGCTGAATTAACAACTAGTTTGGTAAGAGTGTGACTTAAAGATAACTTGTACCTAGTGATTCGAATCTTATGATCACATGCTAACACAACCCGCACGCAAAGACATCAATTCCTGGAAAGCCTAGTAAATCAGGTTTGATAAGAGTGTGACACAAAGATAACTTGTATTTAGACACCAGCACTATTGGAAACGAAAACCTCCACCTAACGAATATTGATTCGCGAATGAGAAGTATAAAGATGATATCATCAAGATAGTTATCATGAATGTAGCCCTTTTCCCTCAACTCATCAACTAGTCTTTGAAGCTCCTTCATCTTCTCGAGATTGCTTCTATTAATTGGCCGGTTAGGAATTGAAGCTCTGGGTACAAAATCAATCTGATGCTCTATCCTCCTCAATGGTGGTAGCTTGCTAGGAGTATCGTCGGGGAAAACATCATCAAACTCCTGCAACAAAGCAATAGCAACTCTAGGCACAATATGATCAAGATCATTAGTATTAAAGTAAGTGATGTGAACCTCGTGATCACATGATCACGCAACTCACACGCAAAGATGCCAATTCCTGGAAAGCCAAGTAAATCAAGTTTGATAGGAGTGTGACACAAAGATAACTTGTACCTAGGCACTAGCACTATTGAAAATGGAAAACCCCCATCCAACGAATATTGATTCGCGAACGAGAAGTATAAGGATGACGCCACAAAGACAGTTGTTCTTCGATAAGTTACTTTTCAGTTCATTAGAGAACTATGAAAGGGAGATTTTCTCACCAACACATACACACACAAAGTACGGCAAACAAGAAGTTTTATTAATTTGAATAGTTTTTTTTACATGTGTGGTTATACCTCTATTTATAGTGACTAGACCTAAAGAAACCCTAATGGACCCCCTTTAGATGGACTTATATTCGGCCCACTTACCTCTAATAATTAATAGTAAGCTAAAAATTAAGAAGAAAATACTAAAAATTCAAAAATTATCATCCTAAATAAGCTAGAATCGGATTTTTCACCATTAATAAGTCCCAAATAGACTAGGAAATCTGATTTAAAAGCAGAATTTATTCTAAAGTCTTCTTTCCTGTTGTAGTTAGGGTGTACAAGGAATCCTTGTAAGAAAAGAATTCTGAAACATTAATGAATCCTTGCCACACTTGGAGATTTTATTGCAGCTCATTAAAGATCCTTGTGGAACTAGAAAATTTCCAAAATAATCTAGCACACCCTTTTAGGAAAAGAATCCTAGCCAAATAGGAAGTCCACAAGTCAAAAGGAAGTAAATAACGAAATTCGTACAGCCTCTGTTGACCCATAATGAAATACCTTCCCGAGATCTGATTGATTTGAAAGTTTAACCCAAGGTAATACAATATGTTAGGAGACTCCATGTAAAATTTCAGCTCGATCCAACAGTCTGATTGAGAATTATGATTGTTGCTGTAAAACTAGATAGTTGCACATTTTACATCAAAATCGAAATTTGACCTTGCTTGGATCGTATCAATAAGCCTCTTTGTACACAAGTAAAATCATTGGCTTGTTAGTGAAAAATGGAGATCTAACCTCACCCTCTCGAGCATAAAAATTAGGTTATTTCTTTAGTTTTTCCACACAATTCTCATCACCCTTATTGACTTTCTTCACTCTTGTCTTACCTCCACTCTCTCCCAGATTTGAGTGTTTTTGAGTTGTGGTTGAATGGTTTGATTTGTTTGGAGTGTTGGCTGAATTTTTGTTTGTTTTTTGATGGGCGGCCAAATGGGTTGTAGTGGTTTGAGTTCTAGCCGAATCTGATGGTCTTCTCTCCCCTTGTTCCTCACTTTGATTTTCTCTCTCCATCGCCTTATGCTCACCTTTTAGCTTTATTTGATCATCATACACCTGTTTGGGTGTAAGAAGTATAAGAGTGATGGTTTTACCATCTTTTACAATGTTATACCTATTTTTAACCCTATCATGAATTGCCTTCCTATCATATTGCCTTGCTTGCATGAGTACCACGTCTCACAGAACTTCATATTGATATTTCCCAATCGAAAATGGAACCACAACCTATTTAGTCATTTTTACTTCACCACAATTATTCAACCATTGCAATTTATATGGTTTAGCATGCTTCCACTATCTATAATTAAACACACACTTTTTTTTTATTGGTAAGTTGATGTATATATTAAAAGAAAAGGATACAAAGATTATGATGCGAACTTTGTAATCACATGGTCACGCAATCTACACACAAAGACATCAATTTCCAGAAAGCCAAGTAAATTAAGTTTGATAGGAGTGTGACACAAAAATAACTTGTACATTGACATCAGCACTATTGAAAACAGAAACCCCCACCCAAGGATGACGCAACAAACACAGTTGTTCTTCAATAAGTCATTTTCAGTTCTTTAGAGAACCAAAAAAGGGAGATTATACCACCAACACACATCAAGTGCAACAAAGAAGTTTATTGATTTAAAAATTGCGTAACCATACATGTTCGGTTATGCATTTATTTATACTAAATTTGAACTTAAAGAAACCCTATTGGACCTCCTTTAGGTGGACTTATATGAAGCCTACTTACAATTGATCCAAATAAGTAAGAATAACCCAAAAACTAAGAAGAAAATTCTAAAAATACTAAAAATCTGAAAATACCATCCTAAATAAGCTAGAATCAGATTTGTCACCCTTAAGAAGTCCTAAACAAAATTAGAAAAATCTGATTTGAAAAATTTGTGTTCCTGCCACCTTTGATGTTCTTGATTAGCTTGGAATTCCTTGTTTAACTTAGACAAAGAAGAAAACAAATTTCCTTCTTTGTTGCTGATTTAATTTCTTTCCTTTCTAAGTGGGGAAAAGCATTAAATAGTCCCCCCTCTTTAGGAATAAAATATGGCCAATTTCTTTAATTAGGAGAATAAATTGCTGACTATTTATCCTTGTAGTATTAGGAAAAAAAAGCCTAACAAGGTTGGTATGGGCCAGACACATCAACCCCTTGTTCCACAAGAATTGGGCTCTTCTTGGATCTGAACTAGATAAATTAAAGGCTGTCCTTCATGCTCTTTAAATGTCCCAAGCCCTTCTAGGTCCATTTTGTTCCATATGTTCTGAAGTCAGTTGTTCTTTGATATATTGTTTTCAATTCTTGAGAAAACCAAGGAAGGTAGATTATCCCGTCAACACACAACAAGTGCAGTAAAGAAGTTTATTGATATGAAAATTAAGTAACCTTACATGTTTGGTAATGCCTTTATTTATACTGATTCTAGACTTAAAGAAATCCTAATGGACCCTTCTTAGGTGGACTTCTATGAAGCCCATTTACAATTGACCAAATAAGTAATAATAACTCAAAAACTAAGAAAAAATAATAAAAATCCAAAAAATTACCATCCTAGATATGCTAAAATCAGATTTGTAACCCTTAAATCCTAAATAAACTAGAAAAAATATGATTTGGAAAACTTGTGTTGCTGCTCACCTTTGATGTCTTTGAATAGCTTGGAGTTTGATGTCTTTGAATAGCTTGGAGTTCGTTATTTAACTTGGATACATAAGAAAACAAATTTCCTCCTTTTTACTGATTGAATTACTTTCCTTTATAAGTTAGGAAAAGAATTAAAGAGTCCTTCCCTCTTTAGGAATAAGATATGACCAACTTCCTTACTTAATTAGAAAAATAAATTGTTGAATTTTTATCTTCTTTTTTTTTTGTAAGTTGACATATGTATTGAAAAAGAAAAAGATACAAGGATTATAAGGGGCATAGTCCAAATTTACAATGAGAACATAAACATAAAATAACAAATGGCTACAGGTTAGCCACCAAACAGAAAACTAAGACCTAACTAGATTCATTAGGGAAAACCAATACAACTAGTTAAATATTAAATGAAGAATCTACATTATTGACCCTCCAAGCTCTTTGGATCCTTTTGTTTTCATGTGTTGGTAGAACGTTCCTCATCAAATCAAGCTTATCATGGATGATACATTCGATTTCATCAAAGACCAAATTATGAGTTCTAAAGATTCCTGCAAATGTCCTTGCATTCTGTTCTTGCCAGATATGATACATTGTAGCTGCAAAACTGAGTTTACAAGAAAAATTGACAAAACTTTTGCCATGCCAAGTGACAGTGGCCCATCAAATCCATTCATCCCATCTTTTTGTCATTCTTGGAATGTTGCATCTGTCACAAACATCCCACTAGATCACTTTAGTATAGGAGCATTCAAAGAACTAGTGGTTGTGATCTTTATTATTGTGGAGACAGAGTGGGCTTCTATTGGGACCATGTATACCAAACCGATGAAGTCTATCTTAAGTTGTAAGTTTCTGTTGGAAAGCCACCGAAAAAAGAAATGAATATCTTGGAACAACATTCTTGAACCACACAACGTGATACGATCCAAGCAAGGTCAAATTTGGATTTTGATGTAAAATGTCCAACAATCATAATTCTCAAGCAGACCGTTGGATTGAGCTGAAATTTTTTTTTTTGGTAAGTTGATGTATATATTAAAGGAAAACAATACAAAGATTATAAGGGGCATACCCCAGATTTACAATGAGAGTAGAAACATAAAACAACAGATGGCTACATGCTAGCCACCGAACTGAAAACTCAAGACCTAACTTGATTCGCTAGGAAAACCAATACAACCAGCTAAATATCAAATGAAGAATCTATGTTATTAACCCTCCAAGCTCGTTGGATCCTTTTATTTTCATCTGTTGGTAGAACGTTCCTCATCAAATCAAGCTTATCACGGATGATACATTCGATTTGATGAAAGACCAAATTCTGAGTTCTAGATATTCCAGCAAAGGTCCTTGCATTCCTTTCTTGCCAGATATGATACACTGTAGCTGCAAAACTAAGTTTACGAGATTGAGCTGAAATTTTACATGGAGTCTCCTAATATATTGTATTACCTTAGGTTAAACTTCAAATCAATCGGAGCTCGAGAAGGCATCTCAATATAGGTCAACAGTGGCTGTACGAATTTTGTTATTTACTTCCTTTTGACTTGTGGACTTCCTATTTGCCTAGGATTCTTTTTCTAAAAGGATGTGCCAGCTTATTTTGAGAATTTTCTAATTCCACAAGGATCTTCAATGAGCTGCAATAAAATCTCCAAGTATGGCAAGGATTCATTAATGTTTCAGAATCCTTTTCTTACAAAGATTCCTTATTCATCCGAGCTACAAAAGGAAAGAAGACTTTAGAATGCATTCTACCTTCAGATCAGATTTCCTAGTACATTTGGGACTTCTTAATAGTGACAAATCTGATTCTAGCATATTTAGGATAGTAGTTTTCGGATTTTTATATTTTTATTATTTTCTTCTTAGTCTTTGGGTTATTATTACTTGGTTGGGTCAATTGTAAGTGGACTACATATAAGTCCACCTAAGGGGGGTCCATTAGGGTTTTTTTAAGTCTAGAATCATTATAAATAAAGGCATGACCAAACATGTAAAAAAAATGACAATTCAAACTAATAAAACTTCTTGTTTGCCGCACTTTGTGTGTTGGTGAGATAATCTCCCTTCCATGGTTCTCTAATGAACTCAAAAAGGACTTATCGAAGAACAACTGTCTTCGTGGCGTCATCCTTATACTTCTCGTTCGCGAATCAATATTCGTTAATTGGGGGTTTTCATTTTTAATAGTGCTGGTGCCTAGGTACAAGTTATCTTTGTGTCACACTCCTATCAAACCTGATTTACTTGGCTTTTCAAAAATTGGCGTCTTTGCATGTGGGTTGTGTGACCATGTAATCACGAGATTCGCATCATTTAGTATTAGAGCTTGGTTCCATTAATCAGAATATATACCTCTAAAATTTTTGTTTCTTGTAATCACGAGATTCACATCATTTGGTATCAGAGCTTGGCTCCATTAATCAGGTTATATCCTTCTAAAATTTTCATTTCTTGTTAATTCCGCAAAAAATTCCTTAGTATCCAATTTCTTCTCCTTGAATTTGTGGCATATAAAAAGAAAAAAATTGTTATTTCATTATATTATTATTCAAAATACATCAGTAGCATCCAAAACAAAAGAAAGGGAAAAGAGAAAAAAATTGTTCAAAAAAGACATTTATTTGATTCTGCCACAAAAAACTAAACAAGAGACAATGGGATCAAATCAACTCGGAATTAGCTAAAATTTGATACTATAATTACTGGGGTTCTAATTGCACTACATATAAAATTTGGGGTCAATTGGATATCGTTGGCTTTGGGTTTCAGATTCGGGTCTAATCAGGTCTGATTTATGATGTTTTTTCGTCCGTATATCAAACCTTGTCATAAATTTTTCAAAATTTATGTTCTGTCTATTTAGGTTGATATCACGCTATATCTGAAAGTTTAACTCAATTGGACATCATTTACTTCAGGTTTTAGATTCAGACTTGTCGTAAATGAGTCTGTCTTGCGTCAATGTTTGAAATTCGCTTGCTTTATGTTGATTTTGGTTCATTTCCATCACATCCATCATATTTAGGTCTTGTTTATTTCTTTTTCTATTTTTTATTCGAGTCTTCAATTTCGTTCATATTTCAGATAGACTCAGTGTCTACTCATGAGACTATCATTGCAGTTTTGTTTTGCTTATTTTCTAGTTTTTATTGCTTCTTGAGTCATATATCTATTTGGATTGCGCTGCCAAGTTGTTTCTATTTGGTGTTGGTTTCAGTTTCGCAAGAACAACAAGAAGGTGAGACGAGAGGTGTGAATGTGTGAGGATATTAAGTGTTTGAGCAAAACGCGAGTGAGGTGAGGATAATTTTTTTTTTTTACCATTAATCAAGTTTTGCAAGTACTATCCTGTCAGATCAAAACAACACACCACCATCTCCAGAGGGAGAAATTAAGTTCCAAATGCAAGCTGATACGGATCAACCTAACACCAAGCGTAATCATGCCAATAACCCATTGCAGGTGCCAATTAGGCCAATCACAAGAGCTAGGGCTAAGAAACTTAAAGAAGCATTGAATGGGCTTGTTCATAACATATGGAACAAAATGGACCTAGAGGGGCTTGGGACATTTAAGGAGCATGAAGGATAGCCTTTAATTCATTTAATTCAGGTCCAAGAAGAGCCTAATTCATGTGGAACAAGGGGTTGAAGTGTCCGACCCAATACCAGCCTTGTTAGGCTTGTCTTTTTCTAATACTAAAAGGATAAAGAACTAGCAATTTATTCTAGAAAGTTTTTTTTTTTGGTAAGTTGATGTATATATTAAAGGAAAA
>SRLM01002655.1:20755-31370 GCA_015708895.1 Populus ilicifolia | reverse complement strand
TCCAGCCAAACAATCTCATCATTTTTCCCTATCATAGGATTAACTCCACGTAAAATTTCAGCTCTATTCAATGGTCCAATTGAGAATTATGACTGTTGCTGTAAAATTGAATAGTTGTACATGTTATATTAAAATCCAAATTTGACCTCACTTGGATCGTATCATTCCCTCTCTCTTCACAATGATTCTTCCTCGAATCACCAATAAGTTGGATGGATAATTCCTTATCCTCTTTTTGAAGCCTTTGGAGTTTTTTTTTGCAAACAATCGTCGCCAACTTTGGATGAAAGTTACAGCCATTCTATTTTGTATACCATCATTGCAGTCTGTTTTCTCCTCGTTTTTTGAAGCTTGTTGGGCATTGATTGTTGCCAATAACACCTCAAGTTCTTGCTTCATTTCCCCTAGAATACGGGATAGAGTCTTGGATTTTGTTTTTAGAACACTAATCTCTTTATCTCTCTCTCTTTGATACCACCTCTCCTTTTGTAGCCTATGGTCTCATCCTTAAAACCACCATAACAAATATCATCAAATTAAGGCTTAAAATCCTCATAATCAGCCCACCTTGGCCTTCTAGCCCTACTGCTATTATTAGATTTCTGTTCAACCCCAAAATTTCTCACGTCTTGGCTACATGTTCCATCCATGTTTCCCTGTTTTTCCACCTTCTCAAGTCTGTCACACACGTTCCCCATCATGAAATTCATGCTTTTCATCATTTTTTCATGGCTTGCATTTGGAATGTAAGTTCTCCCTTGGGATGGGGTGGTGTGTTGTTTTGATCTAACATGATAGTACCTGCAAAACTTGGTTAATGGTAAGAAACATTATCCTCACATCACTTGTGTTTTGCTCAAACACTCAATATCCTCACACCTCTCGTCTCACCTTGCGGTTCTTGCGAAACTGAAACCAACACCAAGTAAAACCAACTTGGTAGCGCTATCCAAATAGATATGTGACTCAAGAAGTAATAACAATTAGAAAACAAGCAAAATAAAACTGTGATAATAGTATCATGAGTAGCGTCTATCCAAAATATGAACAAAACTGAAGACTCGAATAAAAAAATAAAATAAAATAAACAACACCTAAATATGATGAATATGATGGAAATAAACTGCAAGAAACGGGATCAATAGAAAGCTAGTGAATTTCAAACATTGATGTAAGATAGAATCGGTTAAGTTGGAATTTGGAACTTGAAGTAAATGATATCCAATTGACTTAAAATTTCAAATATGGTGCGATATCAACCCAAATAGACAAAACATACGTTTTGAGCAATTTATGACAAAGTTTGATATACTTATGTAAAAGCGTTATGAATCAGACCTGATTAGACTCGAATTTGAAACCCAAAACAAAATGATATCCAATTGATCCCAAATTTGATATGCAATGCTATTAGGACCACAATAATTAAAATATAAAATTTGAGCTAATTCCAAGATGATTTGATCCAATTGTCTCTTGTTTAGTTTTCTACAGTAGAATCAAATAATTTTTTCGAACAATTTTTGTTCTTTTCTCTTTTCTTTTGTTTTTTTTATTGATGCTACTGATATATTTTGAACAATAATAGAATGAACTCACAATTTTTTTCTTTTTATATGCCACAAATTCAAGGAGAAGAAGAAATCGGATTCTAAGGAATTTTTACGGAATTAACAAGAAACAAAAATTTCAGAAGGATATAACCTGATTAATGGAACCAGGCTCTAATATCAAATGATGCGAACCTCATGATCACATGGTCACGCAACCCACATGCAAAGATGCTGATGCAGATCAGCTTAACACCAAGCATAATCATGCCAACAACCCAATTGGGCCAATCACAAGAGCTAGGGCTAAAAAGCTTAAAGAAGCATTGAATGGGCTTGTTCAGAACATATGGAGCAAAATGGACCTAGAGGGGCTTAGGACATTTAAGGAGGATGAAGGACAGCCTTTAATTCATTTAATTCAGGTCCAAGAAGAGCCTAATTCATGTGGAACAAGGGGTTGATGTGTCCGACCCAATACCAGCCTTGTTAGGCTTGTCTTTTTCTAATACTAAAAGGATAAAGAATCAGCAATTTATTCTAGGAAGTTGGTCATAGCTTATTCATAAAGAGGCAAGGACTATTTAATGCTTTTCGTCACTTAGAAAGAAAAGTAATTGAATCAGCAACACAAATTTTCCAAATCAGATTTTTCCAATTTTGTTTGGGACTTATCAAGGGTGACAAATCTGATTCTATCTTATCTAGGATGGTGTTTTTGGATTTTTAGTATTTTTTAAAATTTTTCTTCTTAGTTTTTAGGTTATTATTACTTATTTCGGTCAATTATAAGTGGGCTTTACATAAGTCCGCCTAAGGGAGGTCCATTAGGGTTTCTTTAAGTCTAGTCACTATAAATAGAGGCATAACCACACATGTAAAGAAGACTATTCAGATCAATAAAACTTCTTTGCTGCACTTATTGTGTGTTGGTGGGATAATCTCCCTTCCTTGGTTCTCTAACGAACTAAAAACAACTTATTGAAGAATAACTGTCTTCGTGGCATCATCCTTATACTTCTCGTTCGCGAATCAATATTAATTGGGTGGGGGTTTTTCTATTTTCCATAGTGCTGGTGCCTAGATACAAGTTATTTTTGTTTCACACTTCTATTAAACCTGATTTACATGGATTTCCAGGAATTGGCGTCTTTGCATGTGGGTTGCATGACCATGGGATCACGAGGTTCGCAACATTTGGTTTCATAGCTTGGCTCCATTAATCAGGTTATGTCTTTCTAAATTTTTCATTCCTTGTTAATTCCACAAAAATTCTTTAGTATCCAATTTCTTCTTCTCCTTGAATTTGCGGCATATAAAAAGAAAAAAAAATCTTATTTCATTTTGTTATTGTTCAAAATATATCAGTAGCATAAGAAAAACAAAAAAGAAAAAAAGAAAAGAGAAGAAAAGAAAAATTGTTTGGAAAGATGTTTATTTGATTTTTTTTTTTTTGGTAAGTTGATGTATATATTAAAGGAAAACAATACAAAGATTATAAGGGCATACCCCAGATTTACAATGAGAGTAGAAACATAAAACAACAGATGGCTACATGCTAGCCACCGAACTGAAAACTCAAGACCTAACTTAATTCGCTAGGAAAACCAATACAACCAGCTAAATATCAAATGAAGAATCTATGTTATTAACCCTCCAAGCTCGTTGGATCCTTTTATTTTCATCTGTTGGTAGAACGTTCCTCATCAAATCAAGCTTATCACGGATGATACATTCGATTTGATGAAAGACCAAATTCTGAGTTCTAGATATTCCAGCAAAGGTCCTTGCATTCCTTTCTTGCCAAATATGATACACTGTAGCTGCAAAACTGAGTTTACGAGAAAAATTGACGAAACTTTTGCCATGCCAAGTGACAGTGGCCCATCGAATCCATTCATCCCATCCTTTTGTCATTCTTGGAATGTTGCATCTATCACAAACATCCCACCATATCGCTTTAGTATAGGAGCATTCAAAGAACAAGTGGTTGTGATCTTCGTTGTTATGGAGACAGAGTGAGCATCTATTGGGACCATGTATACCAAATAAAACTAAATAAGAGACAATTGGATCAAATCAACTTGGAATTAACTCAAATTTGATATTCTAATTACTGGGGTCCTAATCACATTACATACAAATTAGGGGTCAATTGGATATCATTTTTTTTGGGTTTCAAATTTGAGTCTAACCAGGTCTGATGCATAACGTTTTTACATCAGTATATCAAAATTTGTCATAAATTGCTCAAAACTTAGGTTCTGTCTATTTGGATTCATATCGCACTATATCTGAAATTTTAATTCAATTGGACATCATTTACTTCAGGCTCCATATTCCGACTTAGCTTGTCGTAAACGAGTCTGTCTTGCATCAACGTTTGAAATTTACTTGCTTTCTATTGATTTCATTTCCTTCAGTTTATTTCCATAATATCCATCATATTTAGGTGTTGTTTATTTTTTTGTTTGTGTTCTTTTATTCGAGTCTTCAGTTTCGTTCATATTTCGGATAGACTCGCTTGCTACTCACAAGACTATCATTGCAGTTTTGTTTTGCTTGTTTTCTAGTTCTTTTATATATATATTTGGATTGTGATACAATCCAAGCAAGCTCAAATTTAGATTTTGATGTAAAATGTGCAACTATCCAGTTTTACGGCAACAATCATAATTCTCAATCAGACCGTTGGATCGAGTTGAAATTTTACATGGAGTCTCCTAACATATTGTATTACCTTGGGTGAAACTTTCAGATCAATCGGAGCTTGGGAAGTTATTTCATTATGGGTCAACAGAGGCTGTACGAATTTTGTTATTTACTTTCTTTTAACTTATGGACTTTCTATTTGGCTAGGATTCTTTTCCTAAGAGGGTGTGCCAGTTTATTTTGGGAATTTTCTAGTTCCACAAGGATCTTTAATGAGCTGCAATAAAATCTCCAAGTGTGGCAAGGATTCATTAATGTTTCCGAATCCTTTTCTTACAAGGATTCCTTATTCACCCTAGCTACAACAGGAAAGAAGACTTCAGCATAAATTCTGCTTTGAAATCAGATTTCCTAGTCTATTTGCGACTTATTAATGGTGAAAAATCCGATTCTAGCTTATTTAGGATGATAATTTTCAGATTTTTAGTATTTTCTTCTTAGTTTTTAGGTTACTATTACTTATTTGGGTCAATTGTAAGTGGGCCGAATATAAGTCCACCTAAGGGGGGTCCATTAGGGTTTCCTTAAGTCTAGTCACTATAAATAGAGGCATAACCACACATGTAAGGAAAAGACTATTCAGATTAATAAAAAATCTTATTTGCCACACTTTGTGTGTGTGTGTTGGTGAGATAATCTCCCTTCCTTGGTTCTCTAAAGAACTGAAAATGACTTATCGAAGAACGACTGTCTTCATGGCGTCATCCTTATAGTTCTTGTTCGGGAATCAATATTCGTTGGGTGGGGGCTTTCCGTTTTCAATAATGTTGGTGCCTAGGTACAAGTTATCTTTGTGTCACACTCCTATCAAACCTGATTTACATGGCTTTCTAGGAATTGGCGTCTTTGCGTGTGGGTTGCGTGACCATGTGATCATGAGGTTCGCATTAGATTTTGCTGCCAAGTTGGTTTTATTTGGTATTGGTTTCAGTTTCGCAAGAACTGCAAGAAGGTGAGACGAGAGGTGTGAGGGTGTGAGGATATTAAGAGTGTTTCAGCGAAACACGAGTGACGCGAGGATAAATTTTCTTTTACCACTAACCACTTTTTGCAGGTACTATCATGTCAAATCCAAACAACGCACCGCCCTATCCTGAGGGAGAACTCACATTTCAAATGCAAGTCATGACACAAATGATAGAGAGGATGAATTTTGTGATGGGAAATGTGTGTGACAGAGTTCATAGGGTGGAGAAACATGGTAACGAGGCTGGTACGAGCACCCAAAATGTGAAGCTTTTGGTAGAACTAAAAGCAAACAATAGCAGTAGGGCCAACAGGCCAAGGTGGGCTGATTTTGAGGATTTTGAGGAGGCCGTTGGTGATGGTGGTTTTGATGATGAGGCCATAGACTACCGGGAAGGTTTTCGGCAGCCTAGAAACCGAAGGGATTATGGGAATAGAACTAGGGGCCAATTCGGCCAAAGGAAACATTTCCATAGTGTTGGGGGAAATGATGATTTAGATGGTGATTTGGATGCTATCAAACTGAAAATATCTTCTTTTCAAGGTAAAAATGATCCCGAGGCATATTTGGAGTGGGAAAAAAAGGTGGATCGGATTTTTGATTGCCATACCTATTTGGAAGCGAAGAAAGTGAAATTGGTGGTCATCGAATTCATGGATTATGCACTGATTTGGTGGGATCAGAATGTTACTAGTAGAAGACGGAGTGGAGAGAGGCTGGTAGCGTCCTAGGAGGAGATAAAAGTGTTGATGAGAAGGTGATTTGTGACTAACCACTATTATAGAGATTTATATCTGAAATTGCAGGGTTTTAATCAGGGTTCTAGGTCCGTGGATGAGTATTTCAAGGAAATGCAGATTGCCATTATGTAGGCCAACATGATTGAGGATCGGGAAGCTTCTATGGCTAGGTTTCTAAATGGACTGAATAGGGACATAGTGAATGTTGTAGAATTACAACATTGTGTGGAATTGGAAGACATGGTCCCTATGGCAATGAAGGTAGAGAGGCAAATAAAGAGAAGAGGCAGTACACCTTTTCAGACCAATTCGGCTTCATCTTCCTCAACATGGAGGCTGAATTTGAAAAGAGAGGGGGCTGTCCAATCAAAGCCTTATGCAAAGGCTGAACCACCTAAGGCCAAAAAGGATACTTATCCTGATAGGAAAGGTAAATCTGAATCTCAACCAACTCGTGATAGAGATATTAAATGCTTTAAATGTTTAGGGAAGGGGCACATTGCATCTCAAAGTCCAAACCGAAGAGTTATGCTTATAAGAGACAATGGGGATGTTGAATCTGAAAGTGACAAATTTAAAAGTGAAGAGACACCACCTTTGGTGGATTGTAGCGATGAGGACATTGCATATCCTGTTGAGGAGGAGGCTTTGGTTATAAGATGTGCACTGAACATGCAAATCAAAGAAGATGATGTAGATGAGCAACGGGAAAATATATTTCACACTCGATGTCACATCCAAAACAAGGTATGTAGCATGATAATTGATGGAGGTAGTTGTGCTAAAGTTGCTAGTGATACACTAGTGAAGAAATTGAATCTGAGTTGTATTAAGCATCCTAGGCCTTATAGATTGCAATGGTTGAATGAATGTGGTGAAGTGAGGGTTACAAAGCAGGTTTTGATTGCGTTTGCTATTGGGAAGTATTCTGATGAGATTTTATATGATGTCATCCCGATGCATACTAGTCACTTACTTTTGGGGCGTCCATGGCAGTTTGATCGTAAAGCAATTCATGATGGGTTTAGAAATAGGTTCACTATTGTAAAGGATGGTAAAACCATCACTCTTGTACCTCTTTCTCCAAAACAAGTGTATGATCAAATGAAATTAAAAAAAGAATGTGAGGATGGGAAGAGTGAAAATTCACGTGAGGACAATGGTGAGAGAAAACCATCAGATTCGGCTAAACCTAAATCACTAATTAAATCGGTTGAGAGTGGAGGTAAAAATCAAGGAGT
The DNA here is from genome assembly GCA_015708895.1 of Populus ilicifolia. Taxonomy (NCBI): domain Eukaryota; kingdom Viridiplantae; phylum Streptophyta; class Magnoliopsida; order Malpighiales; family Salicaceae; genus Populus; species Populus ilicifolia. The sequence goes on along the minus strand of SRLM01002655.1, from coordinate 24,160 downwards.
GAAGAAAAAGCTTGTGTGATGATAATAGCGTGGAAAAATTAAAGAAACAACCTAATTTTTATGCAAAAGGATCTCAAATCAAATTTGCATTTTTCACTAATAAGCCAGTGATCTTACTTGTGTATAAGGAGGCTTATTTTAACACTAACGATCTTGATTCTGCTATTCCTAATGTGGCTATTTCTTTGATGCAAGAGTTTGATGATGTATTCCCTGAAGACCTCCCTAATGGATTACCACCATTAAGGGGGGTTGAATATCAAATTGATCTTGTGCCTGGAGCTTCAATTTCTAACTGTCTAGCCTACAGAAGCAACCCCGAGGAGACAAAGGAGCTTCAAAGGCAAGTAGCTGAGTTGATAATGAAGGGGTACATTCGTGAGAGTATGAGTCCTTGTGTTGTGCCAGTGCTACTTGTGCCTAAAAAGGATGGAACATGGAGGATGTGTGTTGATTATTGTGCCATCAATAACAATAAGGGATGTTGTACGTAACTATAGTGGCTTAGCTTGGGGGATCAGAATACTAGCTACTTTCACAAATCAGTAAATGGAAGACAACATAGGAATAAGATTCTTTCACTTACAAGGGAGGATGGAGAGGTTTTTGAAGGACAAGAGGCAGTTAAATCAGAAGTAATTACATACTTCCAACATGAGTTAAGAGTGGAACAGATGCCTAGGGTTCTGAATGACGAAGAGATGGAATCGGCAATTAACTTGAAACTGTCTTCGACGCAACAACATGCATTAGTTGGGGAAGATGTAATCAACGCTGTTAGCTCCTTTTTTCAGGAGCGTAGAATGCTTAAAGAAATGAATGCTACATCAAATTTCCCTGGTAATTTTTGGATTTCTAGTATTTTCAGTATTTTCTTCTTAGTTTTTAGGCTACTATTACTTATTTGGGTCAATTATAAGTGGGTCGAATATAAGTCCACCTAAAGGGGGGTCCATTAGGGTTTCTTTAAGTCTAGTCACTATAAATAGAGGCATAACCACACATGTAAAAAAGGACTATTCAGATCAATAAATCTTCTTGTTTGCCGCACTTTGTGTGTGTGTGTTGGTGAGATAATCTCCCTTCCTTGGTTCTCTAATGAACTGAAAAACGATTTATCAAAGAACAACTGTCTTTGTGGCGTCATCGTTATACTTCTCGTTCATGAATCAATATTCGTTGGGTGGAGGTTTTCCATTTCCAATAGTGTTGGTGCCTAGGTACAAGTTATCTTTATGTCACACTCCTATTAAACCTGATTTAGTTGGCTTTCCAGGAATTGACATCTTTGCGTGTGGGTTGCGTGACCATGTGATCACGAGGTTTGCATCAGACATCCTATTCCTAGGCTTGATGACATGCTAGATGAGTTACATGGATCATGTATTTTCTCCAAGATTGACTTAAAAAGTGAATACCATCAAATTAGGATGAAAGAGGGTGATGAGTGGAAAACTACATTTAAGACTAAGCATGGTCTATATGAGTGGTTCGTCATGCCGTTTGGACTTACAAATGCACCTAGCACGTTTATGCGTTTAATGAATCATGTCTTGCGTGCATTTATAGGTAACTTTGTTGTTGTGTATTTTGATGATATTTTGATCTATAGCAAGAACTTAAATGAGCATCTTGCTCATTTGCGTAATGTACTTAGTGTGTTGCATAGTGAGCAATTATATACTAATCTTAAGAAGTGTACCTTTTGCATGGAAAAAATTGTGTCTCTTGGCTATGTTGTTACTGCACAGGGTATCGAGATGGACGAGGAGAAAGTTAAAGCCATCCGAGATTGGCTTACACCAAAATCTGTAAGTGAGGTAAGGAGTTTTCATGGACTTACTAGTTTTTATAGAAGGTTTGTGAAGGATTTTAGTATTATTGCTGCACCTTTAACTGAAATTGTGAAAAAGTCTGTTGGATTTAAATGAAATGATGCACAAGATGAGGCTTTTAAATTATTGAAGGATAAGCTTTGTTTGGCACCTGTTTTAGTTGTGCCAGACTTTACAAGAGCTTTTGAAGTAGAATGTGATGCGTTAGAGATCAGTATAGGAACTGTGTTAATGCATGATAGGAGGCCCATTGCATATTTCAGGAAAAAACTTAATGGGGCAGCCTTGAATTACCCATTGCATATTTCAGGATAGGAGGCCCATTGCATATTTCATATGACAAGGAGCTCTATACCTTGATAAGAACTTTAGAGACGTGGCAACATTACCTATGGCCCAAGGAGTTTGTGATACATTCTGATCATGAATCATTGAAGCACTTGAAAGGGCAAGGTAAATTGAGTAGGAGACATGCCAAATGGGTTGAATTTATTGAAATATTCCTGTATGTGATCAAGTATAAGCAAGGGAAAGAAAACATTGTGGCTGATGCACTTTCACGCAGGTATGTTCTTTTATCTACTTTGGATGCTAGATTTCTAGGATTTGAACACATAAAAGAATTGTACAAGGATGATAGTGTTTTTGCTAATGTTTACAATGCTTGCGAAACTTCAGCTTTTGGAAAGTTTTATAGGCTTAATCAGACCAAGGAGAGAGAGAGAGATATCTGGAGAGAGATATCTGGAGAGAGAGAGAGATTAGAGACCAAACTGCTGGAGCTAGATCTACTTCGTCCACCGTTGGATCGTCCTCATTTCTTACTATGTTGTTCACGCCAACCTTCTCAAAACATTGACCGAATGGATCTTCATTCTAATCAACGAGGTGGGAGATATTGATCTCGTAATATTTCTACTGTTCTGCATTTTTAGTTGCAGCAGAGTGAATTGGGTTTTTGTTTAAGCTTGATCGTCTTCGTTCACCGTTGGATCATCACCATTTTCTAGTATGTTGTTCGTCAAAACATAATCTACAGCTTGACCGCACGGATCATCATTCCAAGCAATAATCTCGAAGATACTGGCCTCGTAATTCTGTAATTCTTCTTCCTTTATGAACAAATCTGAATCTTGTTCTTTCTGAGATTATGTTGTTGTTGTTTCTGAGCTTAGTTTCTTCTTAGACTCAGTTTCTGTTCTTAGAATTTGGAATCTCTAGTATTCGTATGCTGCCATAATGTCCTTATGTTCTGCTGTGGATTCTGTTTCAATGGTTACCTCTAACAATGAACAACACAATGAAGTCAAGTCTGGGCATATATTAAGATTAGAGCTACAAGATATGTTGAACAGCCATGGGATGAGGATTTCTCAGTTTACTAGTGTTAATCAAGCTGATTCTGAAGCTAGCATAGAGAAGAAACACTCTAATTCCCAAGCTTCTAATGTTGTTTCAGAAATGAATCATGTGCTGGGTTCTAAAGTTGATGAGCTGAAGGTAGGGTCTCAGCAACAAGACCAGCTAAACCTTAGCCCCAAATTGAATTTTTTAAATGCTTTGAAGGGTT